>MU223711.1:2178-13915 GCA_018584345.1 Thuja plicata | reverse complement strand
GGATAACTCAACCGTTTGCAACAACTTGGCAACAGCTAATTAACAAGGTGGCAGCTAATTAACAAGGTTTGTTCTTCGTGGCTTAACCATATTTGATTCATCCTTTTTGCTTCCCATCTGTTCTTCTTTGACGGTAAGCCAATCAAAAGACAACAACTTCCACCTCACCTGGCATCCATGGCAGTTTTGGCCTCAGACACAAATTTTTCCATGTCTTTTTTCTGTCCTGCATCATTTTAAACTCTGTGAAAATCTCATATTTATGCATATACTGCCCAGAAATCACCAGAAAATGACACATGGCACACTCCCATTGGCTGTTGCAAACTAATCTTAGCTCATTTTAACCTCAGATTTATCCAGCGACCATGTGACGAGCCTAAAATCAAATTCGCAAGTCAATTTTAATTCTTCCTTCATTTCTGGGCGACCTCGCGACCTGCACACAACGGCTAACTTCATTTGGTGACCTGGCGACCAGCGGTTTTCTCCATGTCACGACTGTTGTCTCCAGCTTCTAGCTACTTCATGACTAACTGCTAGCGGTTAGTCGCCAAGTCTGGGCGGCTTACTTTCATGTTCAAGCGACTGCGCGACTGACCTTTGCCTTTAACCTTTACGGTTTTCTCCCTATCGCTGAACGTTTAATTTCTATTTCAAGACTATGCGACAATGCCTAGTCACCAAGTCAGGAGATATAAGCCCTGAGCATTTAATTTTACCTTGACATAATAAAAGCGCCCCTCTTTTTCTTCTGACGACTATGCGACATACCCTTATCACCAAGTCGGGAGGACTTCTTCCTTAGGGCACTTTTCTTCTCAGACTTCGCGACCACCGTCAGATCCTTTTATTCCTTCATCCAACGGCCATCGTTTAATCATCAAATTTTCATGCCTGCCCTTAAATATTTCTCAGACACTGTGACTGAAGGGAAAGTACCTAAGTCTCAAAGTCATTGAAGCCCTTTTCTCCTTCTGGCGACTATGCACTGATCCTTTAATATCCACTCGCCTTCTGACAGATGTCACACAATCATTAGCTCACTAAATGCATACTGGAGAACTGATTCATCATCATGTTCTGGAAACATCCCGACTACACATTACTGCAAACCAAAGACGGCTAGTCGTGAAGTCTGAGCTAAAATCTCTTAACCGCTGTCTCATTCTGAGACCACGCGACTGAAGGCCTGACTTAACTGTTAACTTTGATTGACTTGGCGACAATGTGACATGAAGAAATCGCTGAGTCTGGGAACAATTTCATAACTGTTAAGATTTTCTTGCGATCACCCGACTAAGCAGTGGGTCCCTCCTTCATAAAGCTTTATGACATGAAGATCTTGCGACTACCCAATTGAAAGAAATCGCTAAGTCTCAGACTGCTGAAGGAATATTCAGAAGTTTAAATGAGACTACGCGACATAAGGAAAAAGAAAAGTCAGGAAGACAAATGGAATATTCGCTCAGGGTAACGCGATGAGGTGACTTGGATTAAAACACATGCCCTTAGTGAATGGAAAAAGTAACAGCAAAATAGAAGTGCCAAGACCTAGGGTTTATTTTCATCGTTTAACACTTGGAATGACAAGGGTTTTCAGGGTTTTTTGCATAATGAGCTAGGTTTAGACTTGAAAACCTGAAAACATGACAAAGGTAAAGAAAGAATGAACAGGAGATAAATGAATTGAGCACATCAGAATACAGAGAGCAGGACAAGGAACCAGGAAAGCTGCCAAAATAGGAAATACAACCAACAGTAGATTCAAATAAAAATAGCACAGTGCTAATAGTATGTATATGGACATACATACTTATTAGATAATATGATTTCTAGAAGTTGAGTTTTGATATAATTTATTCCTTGTGTGCACTAGTACTAGATGTATTAATCATGTTTATATAATAATTATATATTTTTACTTATGTGAGTGGCATTGTTATTATGTTTCAATATTTTTGATGTGTTTCTATCCTTTTTTCTCCTATTTGAGGTGTTTTATTAATATTAATGACCTTGGAATGACTATTTTACATATGGATATTATTATGAATATGCATTATGAGCTATATTGCAGGTGTTTGGATTGGTTTAGATTTGTGGTATCATGTGTATGATATTTTTTAGTCAAGGAATAAACTAAGAAGGATAAGCATTAGTAAAATGGTATCCAACACATTTGTGTTATAGTATTATTGTAACTTCACATTGGCTAATGGATTGGGAGAAAAAATACATGCCCATGGTGGGTTTAACCCTTCCTGAATCAAAATTAGCAACATGAGAACTTGAGAAATTAAACATGTACTATCAAGTAGAAGACATGTAATTATGAAACCCTCATATTATTAAGATTTACTTGATATTATGGCATGCATACACACCTCATTTGTTGAGGATTTAAATCAACATATCCTTTAACCTCAATATTTTCACAAAGATTCATACATTATTTTGCACTTGTACATGCACTTGAAAATATTTGTTCATCATTATTTTTTTCATTTTGGGCATGACCCATCAGTTCCAATATGTCTCAGTAGGCTTATCCTAGGTGTGGTCCCATTTTCCCTCCCAACTTTCGTGAACTCCCAACACCATACCCTAGCGACAATGTCCTTTAAGTGCCCTAAGTGCATAAAAATGTGAAACTTTGACAAGCTATTTATTGAAATATGTAATACTAAAAAATAATCTATATAAACCTATAGAGTCACATAGATCCTATCTAAAATAACTTGTCTCATATTCTTAAGCCTTAAAGCGGTTTTCATAAGGCAACAATTTTTCTTTTAACACAAAAACCTTCAAATGTATTCAATAAAAAGTTACAAGGGAGCATAATTATTGTTTTGTTTTTTGTGGACACAAACCATCAGCATGAACACATCTAATTGGGTGGTTTTACCCTAGCCATAGTCCAATTTTTCTTCCCAACTGAATGCTCAATGCCATACTCTAGTGTCGATCTCCCTTAAGTGCCCTAAGTGCATAAAAATGTTAAACTTTGACAAGTTATTTTTCCAATCTTTCACACTTTCAAACAATTTTTGTAAACCTATAGGGTCATGTGAGGCACTCCTAAAATAAATTATCTATAATTTTAAAGACTCAAAGTGGTTTTCATAGGGCATAAATTTTTCTCTTGACACAAAAATCAGTAGATGCATTCAATGAAAAGTTGCAAGGGAGCATAATTCTTATTTTTTTCTCTATGGGTAAAAAATGTCAATGTGAAGATAATTTATAATTGGACAAGTTTACCCTAGGAATTGTCCTATTTTGCATCCCAATTTTCCCAATTGTGCTATTTTGCATCCCAATTTTCCTTATTGGACTCAAAGTGGTTTTCATAGGGCATAAAGTTTTCTATTGACACAAAAACCATCTGACACATTCAATGAAAATTTTCAAGGGAGAATAATTCTTATTTTGTTCTCTATGGGTAAAAAATGTCAATGTGAACATAATTTATAATTGGACAAGTTTACCCTAGGCATTTTCCTATTTTGCATCCCAATTTTCCCAAATGCTCAACTACATATCATAGTGGTGATGTCCCTTAAGTGCATAAAAATATCAAACTTTGATGAGTTGTTTCTAAAAATATCTAGAACTTACAAATATTACATCTAAACATATAGGGTCACATGAGTCCCTTATAAAATAACCTATCTTATATATTTTTCATGACTCAAACTTGTTTTCATTGGGCAGCAATTTTAATCTTGGCACAAAAACTGTCAGATGAATTCAATGACAAGTTGCAAGGGAGTGTAATTCTTATTAGGTTCATCATGGATCAAAATGTCAACATGAACATATTTGATTGTACAATTTTATCTTATTCAGGGCCATATTTTTTCTCCCTACTCACTTGAACACTCGGTGTCATACTCTAGTGGTGATATCCTTTAAGTTTCCTAAGTGCATAAAACCGTCACAATTTGATAGGTTGTTTCTCACAATCTATGGAACTTGTAAATGATATTCATGAACCTATAGGATCATGTAAGGCCTCTCTATAATAATGTTCTTATATTTTTAAGTCTTAAAGTAGTTTTCATAGGGTAGTATTTTTTCTCTTGATGCAAAAATGGTCTGGTGTATTTAATGAAAAGTTGCAAGGTAGCCTAATTCTCATTATGTTCATTGTAGGCACAAAAAATCAACACAGACATGTTTTGATGGGTGGGTTTACCCTATGCATGCTCCTATTTGAAGACATTATATTTTTCCATTAGTATATGCAACGAAAAACATGATGGACACCATCGGTTTATACTACACCGACAGACAGGGCACACCACTACCCGACGCGAAAGTTACCGATACTGCCAAGTACAAAGCATCCCGACAAACACTATTCAGTGTTATCTGATGACAAAAAGGACAAAGGAGCCGGATGAGTAACCAATAGTGCAGCCAAATGAAAAAATCAAAGAGAGGAACCCAACAGATGAACGGAACCCAAAAATTAGCTCAAAGAAGGAACACCGATAGACTTTCAGTTCACATCGACGATCAAGAACCGACAGTCAGTTACATCCCACAAAAAGTGGATCTAAATTTCCACGTCAGATAAATCACTAAATTTTTATATTTATCTTTTTGATTTGTTTTAAATCCATTACGTGAGGAGAAAGCAATGTATTTATTATTATTTTATCAGTTTAACTGTTTTAAAACATGCAAACTAAAAGATCAAGGTCAAGTTGCATACCTTGGATCTAGACTTAACATTATAATGCATGATTCTAAAATAGGTCAAATACTTGTATAAATAGATTCTCAATAAATTATGAATATGGTGTTCGATGATGAGTGTAGCCACTTAGAGAATATAAGGATCAGACAAGAGAATTCATGCAACAACACAGACAAAGATTAAATCAGTCGTCAAGAACAGAACACAAGCTACCGACGAGCAGGAAAAGGTATTAATCAATCACTATATGTGATATTCATATTCTGTGAGCTTTATTGGATCTGTAATCAGCAACTATAGATTGCATATAGTCATGGAAAACATATTGTACACATTCTAACAAGTGGGGTACACTTAAGAAATCCTTTCAAAGAAGGTGGACTTAACATTCCTATTGTAAATCTCTTAACCGAGTGCACACTTCATTAGTATTGCTAAAATATCTTAATAGAGTAGATCCTAACAAGTCTCCACATTAATATTCTAACAGGGTAGATCATCATAAGTGATCAATTGTAAGCCTTTACCGGCTCCCTTCGATTCTGCAGATAGTGAAGTTTTGTGGGTGCCATACCCACCATGGTTTTTACTTCCTAACAGGAGTTTTCTACGATATCATATCTTGTGTTATGTGTCTATTACTTTCATGAATGTTTCTATGAATGTTTCATACAATTAATTTTATGAATTAATAGTATATGCATAAGAAAAAATATCAGATATGGTCGGTAATACAGTAAAGATTGATTACTAAAGATGAAAGGTGAAAAGTGTTAAAAGTTTAAGAGGTACTGATTCACCCCTCCCCTCTCAGTACTACTTCCCATTAATCCCAACTATTGGTATAAGAGCCGAGTCTCTTCTTGGAAAGCTTAAAGGCTTAAGAGAAAAGATCATACAATGGAGAAGTCAAATTTCATAAAAATATTGAGAATAAAAAGCTTGAAATTCAGACGTTCTATGAACAGTATAAAGAAGCTAGAATTAGTATGAGACAACTGCTAGATGAAAGAAAAACTATGACATCTCGCTATAATGAGACAGATTACATTGAGGAAGAGATTCCAGATTTCTTTGAGTCTTTAGGATCAAATAAAAGCAAGGCATCAAATACATTAGAAGAAAGCATCACAAACCTTACTAAAATCTATCTACATTTGGTTGGAAAAGTCAAATCTCTGTGAATCGTTCAAGAGACACAGATGGTAAGAATGATTGATGTCATGAACAATGCAAGGAAAGGTGAACAAGAAAGAACTCTATCTATTGATGATAGAAGAAAGATCACAGACAAGATACAAGAATAAGAGTCTAAGATACAAAGACTTACAGAGCATCACCATGAGGCAACTAATCAGATTATTCTTATGAGTCAAGAAGAAAACATAATGAATGTGGAACTCATTGAAAGAATATAGATTATTGGTGAACTAAGATAAGAGAATGAAAAAATAAAGCATGAGGATAGAATTCAACAACATAATGACATGATTAAGAGAGTACAAAAAGGATGAATGAATTCTTGAATGCACAAAGAAGACCCAGCACCAATACTGGACTAGGGTACACAGAGCATGGAGAGTCATCAAATGAAGCTGATCCAAAAGATCCCTACACCAATCCTAGACCAAGGAAGATGAAATGCAATCACTATGGAAAGAAAGGCCACACCTCAAATGTCTACAGGAGAAAAGAAAAAGGTATTCCTAAATCCACATTTACATTCATAGGACATTGTTATAATTGCAGCAAGAAATGACATAAAGCATATGAATGTAAATCAAAGGTGAAAGAACCAAAGAAGGAAACCTATATGGACAAGTATTGTTCCACCTGAAAAATGCATGGGCACACATATCTTGAATGTAGGAAGAAGAAAAGTGAAGCATGGAAACCCAAAAATGAAGAAAATGCATATAGACCAAGAAGAGTAGGTAATTCATATGTTTGGGACTGTAATACATGGATAAACTGCACAACATGTGGTAGATATGGTCACATTTCTACAAACTGCATGAGATTATGGACCAAAAGGTCTAGAGGCTGGACCAACTCAGGAATGTCATGTTTACACTATCATAAGGTTGGACATCTAAAGAAGGACTGCAGAGACTGAATAACAAAAACCACCACCTTTACAAATGGTAACACCATTGAAGACATCAAGAAAATGTGGAGGAAAGCTTCAACCAGTGAGGAAGATGGACCAAGAAATGCAGTAGGTGACACCTCATCTCATGGATCTGGGGACATCACCACCTCTGCCTAAAGATGAACTAGTAAGTATGGAACTACACTACACCAAGTCATATTTTGCATCAGTTCCATTATACAAATTGATAGATAGTCAAAATCTACATAAATAAAGATGCATAATTTGTTACTTGTTACAATTCTAAGAAAACAACCCTGCCGGTAAACACATACTGAAAATCATGGGTGAATATAAAAGATGAGTTGTTTACACTTGTCAAAAATTGTCGGTCAACACATAAAAAGGCTAAGTTAATAATGTAACCCGACACCCGTCGGTAAGGAAGAAAAGTTATAAAGTTGTCTTGACACAACACTAATATCTATCGATAAAAGACACATTCTTAACAACCATCCCGAGCATCCTGTCAACACTGGGAATGTTATTTGAAGGTCTTCCCAATGAACTCCGTCTTCATGACCCAACGAGTTATTGAGCATTTATGACAGACTTAGGGAAAAAGTCTATAAATACTCAACGGGAGCACTACATTTATCACACGCGATTTGAGAAGAAAGAGGAGAGAAAAAACTGAGCGATAAGAGAGCATTTAACAAAGTGACCTTGACTTGATCCAACACACTCCAAATAGATCACTCACCAGCCACATAGATCGAAGTACCGAGAACACCGAAGAACTCTATTGTTGCTTTCAAAAAATCCCTAAATTAGAAACACAATGGCAACCACTTCAAGAACCATAAAATTAAAGAATGAAAAGAAGAATGTCATTAAGCTGATAAAGAAAAGCACCTGTGTGGAGCCTAAGTACGAGCTATGCCCAGAGATTGCATCGCAACCCGATGATTCTGGTGCATTTTCAAAAATTCCACCTAGAGTTTTGCTGATAGAAGACGTAAGGTCCTACATTCACTGCAAGATTGCTGAGATAGGTGATCTAGAGATAGATCAAGCTTACAAGAATTTGTGTGATGCACAAGGAAACCTGAAAGAAGAACACAAGAATCTGCAAGTAAAAGGGATAATAAATGACTTATTTTTCTTGATGGTTTTCAAATCTAACTGGATTAGGTTATTTTTGAGAAAAATGCACGACCAGAAGTTATGGTTGGATGAAACTAAGAAGATCACAAAGGATGTGTTACATTCTATAACTGGTTACCCCATAACCAACAAACCTAAGGCACACAATCATCCCTCTTAGCTAGAAGTTGAAAAACTCACCAATGTTGTGTGGGATAATAGAGGACTCAAGGTGAACACCATCACCGATGATGAACTGAGGTTCGGTGCATGTGTGATAGGCTACAAAATATTCCAAGCAAGTAGGATAAATAGCATATCATCAAAAATAGTAAGCACAACTTACAAGATAGTCACAAAGGGAATACATATGGATCTATGTGAGATCATGTTGAAGCAACTTGATGAGAATATGACAACAATCAAGTCTACAAAGACAAACACATGTAAGCTCGTTCACTCATCATGTGTATATTATTTTATTTTCAAGAACACTTTCCTTCAGTTGGCAAAGTGAAATAAGACACTACCAAGCCACTCACATTGTAGATTAGTGACCTTATCAAGTCACTAGGTGACAACTTTGATTTAGTAATGACTGAATACTTCCTTGACTTCAAGGAAAAGATGATGGAAAGAGTGAGGATCCCTGAATAGTTGATTGAGAAACATAGGGATGAAATATGTTTCATGGTGGATTCAGATTTCACTCACATTAAACCAGTTGCACAAAGGATAGCCTGGTTAGCACCTCTTGACTATGAGATAAACATAGATCAAGGAACAAATGCAATTGATGCATTGATAAATGAGCCACTTGATAGTAAACAACCAAGGTTTGGCACATATGAAGAGGCCAAGTCCAAGATAAGAATAGGCCTAGTAATCAAGAAGACTGTCAACAAGAAAAACAAAATGGTTAAGAATATTGAAAAGATGTTGTCAGTTAATGATGAGGAGACAAAACAAACAGAGTAAACCAAGGAACAGGGTACCATCGGTGAAGATAAACATGAGCAATAATCAGACTCTGAGGCCATAGAATCTGATACACCTCCACCTCCTACCAAGAAACCTAGGACCACATTGGCTTAGAGAATAAGAAGTCAAACTGTAAAAGCCACTACACCTCTCAAGAAAGGTCAAGTGAGGATCTATAAGAGGAAGCAGCAAACAGAGAAGTAAACTATGAAAAAAACACCTACCAAAAGGAGGAATAGACTAGTCAGGACCAAAGCTGACATAGAAGATTCAAAAGAGGATGAGCTTGATGTAGAGAAGAAAAGCTCAGCCCCTAGAACAATGGATAAAATTGCCAATTCAATTGCAATAACAGGTACAATGAATGATAGTAAAATCAGATAATGGGCAAAGCTAGAGCTAGAGAACCAACACAAAATACAAGATACAATAATCAGGGCAATGGTCAAGTTCAAATATGTACCAGTAGAATTTATAGGCCAAATACCCAAAGAACTAGGTGACAAAATCTCACAACAATGGTCATATGCTTTACACACAGAAAAGGAAGCAAGGGAGAGGGTACTTTTCACACTCATGCCTCTCGAATGAAAGATGGAAGAGATCAAAGAAATAATGAAAAAGCACTCAAGTAAATTTGTAGCAAAGATAAGAGCTTACAAATGCTAGAGGATAAATTTATAGAGCTGGACAACATGACCAAGGCCAAATGGAGATAAATTCTAGATCTACCTATAGAGTCAACAAGTTATGAGAATCAATTACTTTTCACCGACACACCTTATGTACAGGAGCAGAAAGATAAAGCAAGTCCTAAGCACATTGATTTGGATAATGTAGATAATAATGAGCCCATTGACTTAGACAAAGTCATGGATGATCTTGACATTCAAGACATCACTCATTATGACTTTGATAATGATCCACAAAAAGAAGATGATGTCATTTTCATATATCTTAAGGATCAAACCAAAAAACAAGAAATGGAGACACAAGGAAATAACAACATGGATGTTGCTGATGAAATATGGCTATACACTTCCATTATTGCCATCACAGGACTGGACCCTGCAAGTCAAATACAAAAAGATGAAGATGTCACTGCTGAACAAGCTGAAACTAACGAGCAAGACACAACTCTAGATGCAACATAAAATAGCACACAGAATAATATGCCAGTATTGATGAAGGCCATAAATCTACTAGAAGGAAATGAAGAATAAAATGTAGCAGATACAAGCATACCTAAAGACAAGGATGGTGTAGAGACAAAGGATACCACAGATGAACCAAAAGATACAACTGTAGATAAAGCTGCAACTGATTATCAGCAAGAAAAGTCTACTGATGAGAGTAAAGAAGAAGATAAACAAGTAGAAGAGGACAAGCAGAAGGAAAAGAGTGAAGAAGAAAAGAAATATGAACAGGAGAAGAAAATAGAAGAGAAATCTACAAAAATACCCAAGGTTGATGGAGAGACATCTTCACCAAATTGATAGGTGAACCCCAAGCAGAAAATACAAGAAGCTTCATATACAAAGCCTTCACCGAGCACCTTTGAGAAGACAAATGAACTTGCAATGGTAGTTCATACATCTGCTTCTACACAAATCTCAAGGAAGAAGAAGAGTAAGAACAAGAATCCATTCACTCGGGATGAAATTATTGAGATTCCAGTATGTGATCCTAGAACATTGGATCCTACTAAGTTAACAAAGTATGCAAGAATTTGTGAAAGGAAAGCCATGCAAGATAAGTTGAGAAAAGCCACCAAGGAAGCAAAGGTACTTGAAGTTGCACGAGGAATACTTTAGCAAATTGTACCCGACATAGATGTTGATCAAACAACCCCAATGCTTGATCAATTAGTGGTTCTCACCGATGCCATCACATCTCAAAACATAGATGCTGAGAAGGCTATGGAAGCTAGACTTGAGAAGAAGTATGAATTTAAGTTAGCTAAAAAGATAAGAAAAGAAGTGGCACTACAAAAGGTGAAGCTATCTGAATTGGTAAGCACTGTAGACCCCATTATTTTAGAAGCAATAGCCTTAATACATAAATTATGCACGTTAGATCAACTCACCAAGGAGTATACCGACAATATAGCACAGAATGATGTTGATCTTCAAACAAGTGCACAAAGTCTCACAAATAGTGAAGAAGCACTCAAATTGCACAATGAATAGCTCAAGCAAGCTCAAAAGCTTAGACAAGACATACAGATTGCATAAACCAAGTTTAGAGATGAGGTAAATGAGCTTCAAGCTCAACTCTTACTGACACTCTCATTACTGCAAAACCATATGACAGAGGCAAGAGCACTCATTGCCACCCCAGAAATGTCTATCCTAGACAACATTTATGATATGCATGCCAGGATTGAGCATTAGAACTCCTCAAAGAAAAATGGGAGAAAATGATCGAAGATATCAAGAACACCCACTCACACATTCTTGACACACTGTAAGTTACACATTTTTGTCACATTTTTTATAACTGATAAGTTATACATTTTTTTGTTGTGATTATCAAAAAAAGGGGGAAATGATATGTACAGTCAGTCATTTGAAAGAGAAAAGAACAAACAGGGGAATGTATAGTATAAAGGCAAGTATACATGTACATATACTTATACTATACTAATGCATACAGTTAGGGGTAGTCATATAATGACACTGATATATACATGGTGTACATACTAAACACTTTAGTATTATGCACATATCAGTTTTTGATACTAATGTCAAAGGGGGAGATTGAAGACATTATATTTTTCCATTAGTATATGTAAGGAAAAACATGAT
>MU223710.1:32500-47267 GCA_018584345.1 Thuja plicata | reverse complement strand
GAAGTGGAGATTGTTTTTTAAGATTTTATTCTTATTTGAAATTCAGAATTCTAATCAATTCTAAAATATTATTATTAAAAGGATTCAAAATTAAGAACTAATAATCTAAAATATCAAAATAATAAACCTATTAAAACCTTATAATCTTCTTGTAAAATTATAAAAAAAATAAAAATTCAATTTTCTAAACAATTATTCACATATTTTATTTAAAAAATATAAATAGAAAATTAGATTAATAATCTTAATATATACTAAAATTATCATGAGTAATAATATGGATAAAGTCTTATGTGATTTCTCTCATTTTATAGAACTCAAAAAAAAAGAGAGAGAGAGAAAGAGAACAACATAGACTCAAAAAGATAATGTTGGTAGTTTCTTGTTCTTTCGTAAATTTTGCAAATATGTTTTTGAAGTGGTTGATTGGTCATTTTCACGACATTTGGAAGCTAATGAATTTTCAAGCATTTTTTAAAGACTTTTTCTAATCCAATTTCAAAGTCCTCCATTCTTACGACTTTATGAACATTGTAGGAGTTCGAAATTATTCATTTCTAATAAGTGTGATGATAGTTTTTCCTTAAGAATGGGAGTTTTGAAAGGTACTAACTCAGAGTTTAGCTCTCTATTAACTCCTCCTACTACTGTTTTGCATTGATGTTGTTGGAGTTCATGCCAAGTACCTTGTATTCAAAACACTTGATGGGCTACTATGCTCGTGGGATTTGTGTCCCTGTTGGGCATGCACTCATAGTTTGAGCAATAATATTTGTGCTATGTCTTCATACAAGGAACGAGGACTCCCATTTGTGGCCTCATTTTGTTTAGATTACTCTAAAAATTTCCTTTGTAGTTTGTTGACTATAGCTCACCTATCAAAACAAAAATATAAGCCTTTAATTTTTATATAACTACTTATCTTTAAAATCTTAATTAAATTCCCAAAAATGGAAATTATTTTATTTTATAATATTTGATACGGAATCAATGATGCATTAAATGTAAAATAAAAAATAAAACATATCTAAGGTCAACAACCCTTTTTAGCTTTCTATTGTTACATAATTGATAGACTTGTTCCAATATGCATCATTTCTTTGAGGTCTATTTAAATATACCGTTATTAATGTATATGATGAACTTCCAAATCAAACTTTCACTTTCTAACACTCATTATGATGTTTAATTTTGAAAATATTTTTACACAATCAACAATACTTAAAAGAATAGTAAGCATGGCTTGTCATAACTCCATCATATGACGATAGCTTTTGTAATAATCTTGTGTGTTATGAAAGGCTCTTCATTCATCTTTCACCTTCAAACACTCACAAATTAAATGTACTTAAGAAAAAAAAAAGTTTAACTCCCTTTTCCAACTGCTAACATCAAATATGGATACAAATACCTTGACATTATTTGAAGTGTCATATTGCAAATGTTGGAGAAGCTTATCAATCCAATAATTTTATATATTATGACAACCCTATCATGTCCCTTCGATTTAGGGTTTCATTTTATGTGTTGGTACTCCTAAATTTGGAACAAATTTGGAGTGACCATGTTAAATTTTTTAGTTAAGCAAAGTGAGTACCCTTGAAAATTTTGTGTGAGAAGGCTCAGTTGGAGTGCTTGTAAAGGTGCCCGGATGATTTTTATGAGATACAAATTGGGGAGAGGCTTTAATGCCTTTCATTTGATGTATGCAGTGGGTCCCAGCTCCTAATTTTCAGTTCTGACATGTTTATGGAGTAGTCATTTTGAGGGGGTCACCTAATTCTGCATCTTTGCTAATTGTCAATTTGCTGTCCGGAGCCTGCTTTGCTTCTGAGTATCTTACACCCTGTTGAGTTTCATAAGCCATCGCTTCGGGAATGTATTCCATGCATATCAGAGAACTTATGTTTTAGATCTTAGGTCATTCCGAATCCATTTGATAAGTTTTCATGCTTCCCAAAGTTGGTTGTTCATGAACTGTTTGCATTTTTGTCTTGTCTAGAAATCTGAATAGCCCAGTTTGACATGTTATAACTTTTGACCAGTTGCTTCAATTGAGGAAATTCCTTTTGTATAGTGTTCCAGTGGTCACACACTCCATATGTTCCAGTCTGCAGATCTTTATGAAATCAGATGATAAGTTTTCAAGAACCATTATGACAGTGAGAAAATCAGATTTCCTGTGTATTCAAGTTCAGAATTGGTAAGTGACCTACTTTGAGGTCTTGAAAGTCTGTACCCGGGTGAACATTTTGGATAATTGGATTGTCCCTCATATTGTAAACATAGGAGTGTACCTACCTGAAAATTTATAGACTCCTACCAATCCGTTTGACCAAGTTTCCAGGCTCACTCCATTTGCAATTTTCACAGTGTATTCAGTTCTACAAAGTGTGTTTTCCTGAAAATCCAAATGCCCTACTTTGCTAGTGAATAACTTTTGGCTGGTTGATTCTTTTGATGAATTTCTTCCTGCATTGTCTTGCAAAGCTGACATACTACTTCCAGTTCAGATTTGAGCCCCCTATTAATCCATTTGTTAGCCTTTTAAAATCAATTACGAGGATTAAAAATCATTTTTTGACAATATGTTTGCAGGAATAGGATAAAAATGGCAATTTCAAAGGTTAATATCTTTCGACTAAGGTACATTCATGAGATGCCATTTTGGGGAATGATAGTTTATAGATCAGAGAATGTGCTTCTCAGAGGGCAAGGTCTGATCAAATCATTATGTCAGTTTTCAAAGACGGTTCCGAAGGCCAGTTGCCGTAGTTGTGATCAAACTGCAGAAGTGTCAAAATGATTATAAATGTCACCGGTTTGTACTTAATGCTCAAAATTTAAAATATGGAATTGTAGGTAAGAGGCAATAGTGCAGGATTGTTTTTAAGTCATGCAAATGAAAATCCATCTAATCCATCCGGTTAGTTTCTATTTAACATTTTGCCGAAAGGTCTGCATGTCAGGATTTCAGTTTAATGTCAGTTGCATTTTGATTTGGGACCGCTTGCAACTACAATGTCAGAGGATTTTCTTAGGTGTCTTCTATTTTCCAAATGGATGAGCCCGCATTAAAAAAAATGGGAATATTGACAAGTTATAATCGGTTGAAAATCAAGTAAATGTCCATGCAATATGAGGACAGACTTTTGAAATGTCAGAAAATTGCATTTGATTTTGAAAATGAAGAAGCCCATGTTTCACATAAAGGTAAACAGTTTAAGACATTTCAAATGTAGTGGTCTGCGCTGGGAAAGAAGAATGGGAGGAGGGGGTTCTTTGCAGTTTTCAAACATTAAAACTATAATCTTCATAGCATGAAGTCTGCGCAAGTATTGGTGGGCATTTGCAGATTTTTAAGAAACATCCATTTTAAATATCACTTTAAAATCCAGTATTGTCCATTGTCTACGCTGCCAAAGGAGGATGCATTATGTTTTAAACATTGAATTTTGCAGACATTAAAGAATAGTGAAATGTGCTATTTGAATGTTTTCTTAAAAACTCAGTATTGCAAGCAGATTGCACAGACTAGTATGGGGGAATGTTGAGCTGTTTTGCTATGAGATTTCAATGAAGTGAATGCCATAGAAGTAACAGAGATAGGAGGGAAAGTTGCAGATTTTAAAATATTAAAATCAAATTACATTGGAGTTTAACTTTTCCAGCTAACTGCGATAGACATTGGGGGAGATGTTTGAAGAAGTTTGAAAGTTTTAAAGATCATTTTGCAAATGTTAATCCATGGGAAGTGGCGCCCAGCCATTTGGAACATGTCTATGGTGTTAATTTGCAAAGGGATGTAGCCATTGATGAGAAGCACCCAGGAAAAACCAAAAACATGAAAAACACAGAGTCTGCAATAGAAAATGGTGGAATAGATTGATATTTTGAAGAGTTTTAAAGCAGATTTTGCAGATGTGAATCCATAGCAAGGGGAGTTTTGACTACTAGAAGACAACCATGGCCTTCATTTGCAGATAAATAACTCCATTAATAAGCAACTCTCTTCACACTTTCAGCAAAAATGCAAAACTGTGTATTTTCAATGTCCCACATTCAGTGTGCAAAGGGCTTTTTTGATATTTATATGCAAAAACTCTAACATCCAAGGTAAGAATAAGAGCCCAGAGGCTCTTGGCGAGCTCTTAGGGGCTGAAGGAATAAAGGCATAGGCCATACACAGTGTTTTAGTACAAAATCCAAAAATGCTTTAAAACTGTGAAATGATATATCCCACATTCATCCGGGGAAGGCAAATTGAAATGTTTATAAGCAAAAACAAGAACTTATGAGTTTGAAGCTGAAGAGGAGGCTATCCACATGCACGCCCTCATCCGACCACCTCGATTTTCATGCCCAAAAATGCAAGAGATGAAATTTTGACAAAAATGAACAAGTGCTGTTGGTCGTGAAGTCGTCGGATGTGCATGGTCGCCCAGTCGCCGAAAGCCCTAGTCGCCCAGTCGGGAATGAAATCACAATTAACCGCCAGATTGCTGAGACCTGGCGACTGACCGCTAGTAGTTAGTAGCGCAGTCGCAAGAAGACAATGTTCACAACCAAGATTTGGGGACTAACCGCTAGTGGTTAGTCGCGAAGTAGCCAGAGGAGGAAAATAAATGTCGCGATAAGAAGATGGATGCTAGTCGCCAGGTCGCCAGATGGAGTTAACAAACGGATGCTAGTCGCCAGGTCGACCAGAAATGATGGATGACTTTAAAATGACTCGCGACTTTGATTTCTTGCTTGTCGCATGGTCGCCGAATGTGCCTGAGGCTAAAAATGAGTAAAGACCAGTTTGCGACAACAAATAGGAGCATTCCACGTGTCAATTTCTGGTGCTTTCTGGATAATGTATGCATAAATGTGAAGTTTCCAGGGGTTTTTAAATGTGCACAGAAATAGTTTTAAAGGGGAATTTAATATTTTTATGGCAAATTTTATGTGATTATTCCCGAAGGTTTCTTAAAGCACTAGAAATCAGATTTTTCAGAGATTGAGGATATTTCAAATTTTCTCAGGCATGGAAAGATCAGATTTTTAAAGGGTAAACAAATCAGATTTCCACAGAGGAAAATAAGATAAATGTTTATATATTTTAATTGCACAAGTCATATTTGAAAGAGCTTTTCAGAGGATTTTTGAAATCAGATTTTCAAAGAGAGATATGACTGGATTTCAGAGATATTTTGCAAATGGAATCAGATTGGATGGAATTTTTCAGTGGGAGAATGAAGAAGATTTTCAAAGGGATAATATAAAATATTTTCAGATAGATGGACTCAGTTATTAATAGAATCAATCAGATATTTTTGAAAAGAAGGAATGAGTAAGAATCAAATTTGAGGGGAGACATGTGTCAATTGCTTAGAAGGATTAGGGTTTCTCCTTCTTCTATATCTTTCTTTCTTTTCTCAGTTGTAAGGGTTCCTTTCCTCTGCTCTGTTCTGGTTTTTCCTACAGATGCCCAGAGTAGGTCCCTTTTGGTTTGAAGATTTCTATTGTTAAAGCTTACTTCTTTTTCATGTTTACTTCTTGAGTTTATTGTCTGGATATCTAGAAACAACTTGGATTAATGAGAATACAGTGCAGTTCCTATTCATTATTGTCTTGTCTCTTTTGACTGTGGTTTGTGCTCTTGTATAGTTCATTTGTCAGGCATATGAAATATACCTACTACAAGGTAGTGTGTCTAATCATTTGTGAGTCTTTCCCAAGGAGAGAGTTAAATTTTGTAAATGATTTTAGAGAGCAGGACATGGTTGTAAATATATGATGAAGAAATATTGAGTTGAGTAGATTGTTTGTAAGGCATTCAATCTGGATTGCATGAAGTTTGTAAGGCATCCTTCAGTATTTCATTAGTTTCTTATTGTTGACATATGTTTTCATTGACTATTTGCCCAAGGAATAGGCACTGATCTAGAGTTTACTGAGCAAATGTTTTCTCCATTCAGTCATATACAAATTAATCAATTTCATCTAGTTTTTAGAACAATGAGATGAATTCATTAAGGACTCTTGTCAGTAGGACAGTGTTCATTTTGGTGATTCCTTAGAGAGTGAATCCCTTAGGTTATCCCTCCTACATCAAAAGGAAGAAGGATGAAAATCCTTATATCACTGATTCTTGTTATATTTACAACCATGGTTTGTATGGTTAAATCTTGCATTTGATTGTGCTTGGTTATTTGCAAGGTGATTTATCAGTTGGTTTAACAAAGGTACATAGAAAATCAGTGTCCACACTATAACATACTGTGTAAATAGAAATCATAAGAGGTAAAACCTAGCTGAGTATATGTGGAGCTCAAAAATGAAGAAGGACCTTATCCAGTCCTTAGCAATTAGGCTTTTCTTGTTCCTGAATCAGTATTAGAAAGAATAGTGTTCAAATAGATATTTCAAGCACTATTATTCATACAAGAAAAAGCCCTAACAAAATGGCGACTCTGCTGGGGATCGAATAGATCATAAATCATATCTAAAGATCTTCCTAGAGTCTGGTTAAGAGGGACAGTCATAGAGTCATATTCTACAAAAGGATGTATTCCCCATGCTTTATAAAAAGACTCAAGTCTGTGTGTTGTCTGCTGCAAAAATGTTTTAAAAAGTTTCTACCTGATCTCACTAATAGTGAGTGGTGACTCGGAGCTCTGATTTGCACCAGTGTGCATGTGAAAGAAAGATTACAAAAATGGTAAGCTTGCACCGACAGTGACAGCAGATATTCTACATGTTTTGATGTTGATTTAAAGGTGTCTTCAAAGCACACAAGTTTTGCAACAGCTCAAATATATCCAGGTATTTTCAAAAGTTTTAATAGTTTTCCTTATCAAGTGATGACAGCATTAAATGAAAAAGGAATCAGTTGTAAAAGAGGTTTACATATTTCAAGTTGTTTTACTTGCATCTGTGCAAAATTTGAAGGAAATATGTAAGAGTGGCAGTTTGTAATATTTGTAATTGCTAAGATGTCACAGTATTTTAATTGGAGGGGTGATAATTTGTATGGGGCAATTAGTTTTGCGGGTATCCCTGGATACCTGAATCATATCCCATCAAAAGTTAAGGAGTATGTGCCAAGGTTTACTTGTTTTGGAGAACAATCAGCTAAGGATCATTTAGAAAATTTTACAGATTTGATTGATGATCATGACATAACACATGAGGATATACTAATGAATTTATTTTCAATATCTCTAGTCGATGATGCTAGGGAGTGGTTTAAAGATTTACCTCATGATTCAATAGGATCTATGGCTGAAATGGAAGAATGTTTTATTGAACAATATGGTAACATAGAGGACAATAGTGTTCCTCATGTTATATCCTATGTTGAAGAATCTATGTCACATTCAGATCAGGATACAGAGGATCTTGAGGAGTAACTTATTAAGAAACTATTGGCTATCCGAAAGAAAATGAAAAGAGAAGAGGTTGATAGAAAAGCTCAAATCAGAATTGACCAATTAAAATTGGAATTGGTGAACCAAATAGCAATCAGTCATGATGAGTCTACTAATTTTGAGTCTGAGATTGTTGAAGATGTTGATGATAAATCTGACAGTGAATCTGAATTTAGTGATATTAAAAGTGATAAAGATGAGTATATGCTTAGTGATGATGAAGAATCTACTACTGGTGAAGATACTGCTGACATTGATATTATCAATAAGCTTTATGAACAGCAAGAAGATGAAGAAGATATATGCAGCCAGCAAGATAAAAATTATGATGCAGACATAAGTGTTTGTAGTGAAGTCATTACACAAGAAGATATGATTTCAGAGGTTTCACTACAAGACTCCAACACTTAAGAAATTTGCAGCATCATGCAAGAAGACAGTAAGGAGATGAATGAAGAAGATGATTGTTGTTCCCTTCACAGTGAACAAATTGTAGAGATTTTATCTTTTGAGTATCTCAGATATTCAGGAAATAGAACATTTGAACTTTCATGTCTAGCACATATTAATTTTGACAGTGAAAATGAATCACAACATTCTGATTTTGACATATGTGATACTGTTTCTTCTTGCACTCCTTCATTCGGCTACAATAAAGTTCAGTTTGATTTATCAGATGATGAGGTTTTTAGTGTGGTTTCAGATTTAGTAGATGCGGAAAATCCAAGTATGGAGTTGAGTACTAATTTAGAGAATAGTGTGGATTTTGAATCTTGTTTTGATTCTAAGTCTTCCTTTGAACTATTTAATGATGGTCAATCAGTGGCTCAAATTTCAGAGGAAAACAGTCAATGTGCTAGTATTTTCCCTCCCACCCACCACTTTTCTGAGAGCTTGTTTAATTATGATAAGTTGCAAGATGCTCCTATTTTTTATGCTGAGGTTGTTTCTCCATATCCTAAGAAGATTTATCATGTTATTTATGATGAATCTCCTAAGTTTGATGATCATTCTTTAAATGATGAGGCCTCTGAAATTTTGCATGGAGATCAAGATATGTTTTCTCTTGAGAGGCAAATGACGGATGAGAATGAACCTAATGATGCTTGCCTAAGTAGTATGACAGAAATTGAAAGTTCCCCCTTTCAGTTGAATGGTGAGTCTTTAAGTTGTGATTTACAAATCAAAGATGATAAAAGTCACATATATCTAAGTATGTTCTTATCTAACGACCGTGACATATATATGCCACAATTGTTTTATGATGAAAATATGCCTAATGTTTGTGGAAGATCATATCAAGAATATGCTGATTTGTTGTCATATGATAAGTTGATACATGGTGACAATGGATTGAATCAGACAAGTAAGAGTGGCAATCTTATCATATTTTTGAAACATGGGGAAGGGAGCTTTGTGTTTGACAGAGGTAAGAGTTAATCTTATTTTTGGGGTTTTTGGCCTCTTGTAGATAATATAAATATATTAAAGTTGCTTTCCCTTTCAGTTGTGTGTTTTCTTTCAGTTAGAGGTTTCCCCAATTTTGAGAAGAGAGAAAATTTTGAGAGGTGAAAGTTGAGAAGAGGAAGAGAAAAAGTTAAATTCTAATTTTGAAGTTTTGGGGTGGTCTGCTACTCCAGAGATCTGTGGTTCTCGGTGTAAACTTGTGTTTAACCATCCTTAGTCAGAGCCACTGTTGGTACTCCTAAATTTGCAACAAATTTGGAGTGACCATGTTAAATTTTTCAGTTGAGCAAAGTGAGTACTCTTGAAAATTTTGTGTGAGAACACTCAGTTGGAGTGCTTGTAAAGGTGCCCAGATGATTTTTATGAGATACAAATTGGGGAGAGGCTTTAATGCCTTTCATTTGATGTATGCAGTGGGTCCCAGCTCTTGATTATCAGTTCTGACATGTTTATGGAGTAGTCCTTTTGAGGGGGTCACCTAATTTTGCATCTTTGCTAATTGTTAATTTGTTGTCCGGAGCCTACTTTGCTTCTGAGTATCTTACACCGTGTTGAGTTTCATAAGCCATCACTTTGGGAATGTATTCCATGCATATTAGAGAACTTATGTTTTAGATCTCAGGTCATTCTGAATCCATTTAATAAGTTTTCATGCTTCCCAAAGTTGGTTGTTCATGAACTGTTTGCATTTTTGTCTTGTCTAGAAATCTGAATAGCCCAGTTTGACATGTTATAACTTTTGACCAGTTGCTTCAATTGAGAAAATTCATTTTGTACTGTGTTCCGGTGGTCACACACTCCATATGTTCCAGTCTGCAGATCTTTATGAAATCAGATGATAAGTTTTCAAGAACCATTCTGACAGTGAGAAAATTTGATTTCCTGTGTATTCAAGTTCAGAATTGGTAAGTGACCTACTTTGAGGTATTGAAAGTCTGTACTCGGGTGAAAATTTTGGATAATTTAGTTGTCCCTCATATTGCAAACATAGGAGTGTACCTACCTAAAAATTTATAGACTCCTACCAACCCGTTTGACCAAGTTTCCAGGCTCACTCCATTTGCAATTTTCACAAAGTGTATTCAGTTCTATAAAGTGTGTTTTCCTGAAAATCCAAATGCCCTACTTTTCCAGTGAATAACTTTTGGCCGGTTGATTCTTTTGACGAATTTATTTTTGCATTGTCTTGTAAAGCTGACATACTACTTCTAGTTCAGATTTGAGCCCCCTATTAATCCATTTGTCAGCATTTTAAAATCAATTACGGCGATTAAAAATCATTTTTTGACAGTATGTTTGCAGGAATAGAATAAAAATGGCAATTTCAAAGGTTAATATCTTTCGACTCAGGTACATTCATGAGATGCCATTTTGGGGAATGATAGTTTATAGATCAAAGAATGTGCCTGTCAGAGGGCAAGGTCTGATCAAATCATTATGTCAGTTTTCAAAGACAGTTCCGAAGGCCAGTTGTCATAGTTGTGATCAAACTGCAGAAGTGTCGAAATGATTATAAATGTCACCGGTTTGTACTTAATGCTCGAAATTTAAAATATGGAATTGTAGGTAAGAGGCAATAGTGCAGGATTTTTTTTAAGTGATGCAAATGACAATCCGTCTAATCCATCCGGTTAGTTTCTATTTAATATTTTTCCGAAAGGTCTGCATGTCAGGATTTCAGTTTAATGTCAGTTGCATTTTCATTTGGGACCGCTTGCAACTACAATGTCAGAGGATTTTCTTAGGTGTCTTCTATTTTCAAAATGGATGAGCCCGCATTAAACAAAATGGAAACATTGACAAGCTATAAATGGGTTGAAAATCAAGTAAATGTCCATGCAATATGAGGACAGACTTTTGAAATGTCATAATGTTGCACTTGATTTTGAAAATGAAGAAGCCCATGTTTCACATAAAGCTAAGCAGTTTAAGACATTTCAAATGTAGTGGTCTGCGCTGGTAAAGAAGAATGGGAGGAGGGGGTTCTTTGCAGTTTTCAAACATTAAAACAAGAACTTATGAGTTTGAAGTTGAAGCGGAGGCTGTCTACGCATGCGCCCTCATCGGACCGCCTCAGTTTCCATGCCCGAAAATGCAGGAGATTAAATTTTGACAAAAATGAACAAGTGATGTTGGTCGCGAAGTCGCCGGATTTGCATGGTCGCCCAGTCGGAAATGAAATCGCAGTTAACCGCCAGATTGCTGAGACCTGGCGACTGACCGCTAGCGGTTAGTCGTGCAGTCACCAGAAGACAATGTTGACAGCCAAGATTTGGCGACTAACTGCTAGCGGTTAGTCTCAAAGTAGCCAAAGGAGGAACATAACTGTCGCGATAGGAAGATGGATGTTGGTCGCCAGGTCGCCAGATGCAGTTAACAGATGGATGCTAGTCGTTAAGTCGCCCAAAATGATGGATGAGTTTAAAATGACTCGCGACTTTGATTTCTTGGTTGTCGCATGGTCGCCGAATGTGCCTGAGGTTAAAAATGAGTAAAGACCAGTTTGTGACAACAAATAGGAGCATGCCACGTGTCAATTTCTGGTGTTTTCAAGCTAATGTATGCATAAATGTGAAGTTTCCAGGGGTTTTTAAATGTGCACAGAAATAGTTTTAAAGGGGAATTTAATATTTTTATTGCAAATTTTATGTGATTATTCCCGGAGGTTTTTTAAAACACTGGAAATCAGATTTTTTAGATATTGAGGATATTTCAGATTTTCTCGGGCATGGAAAGATCAGATTTTTAAAGGGTAAACAAATCAGATTTCCACAGAGGAAAATAAGATAAATGTTTATATATTTTAATTGCACAAGTCAGATTTGAAAGAGCTTTCCAGAGGATTTTTGAAATCTGATTTTCAAAGAGAGATATGACTAGATTTCAGAGATATTTTGCAAATGGAATCAGATTGGATGGACTTTTTCAGTGGGAGAATGAAGAAGCTTTGCAAAGGGATAATATCAGATATTTTCAGATAGATGGACTCAGTTATTAATAGAATCAATCAGATATTTTTGAAAAGATGGAATGACTAAGAATCAGATTTGAGGGGAGACATGTGTCAATTTCTTAGAAGGATTAGGGTTTCTCCTTCTTCTATATCTTTCTTTCTTTTCTCAGTTGTAAGGGTTCCTTTCCTCTGCTCTGTTCTGGTTTTTTCCTACAGATGCCCAGAGCAGGTCCCCGTTGGTTTGAAGATTTCTATTTGTAAAACTTACTTCTTTTTCATGTTTACTTCTTGATTTTATTGTCTGGATATCGGGAAACAACTTGGATTAATGAGAATATAGTGCAGTTCCTATTCATTATTGTCTTGTCTCTTTTGACTCTGGTTTGTGCTCTTGTATAGTTCATTTGTCAGGAATCTGAAATATACCTACTACAAGGTAGTGTGTCTAATCATTTGTGAGTCTTTCTCAAGGAGAGAGTTAAATTTTGTAAATGATTTTAGAGAGCAGGACATGGTTGTAAAGATATGATGAAGAAATATTGAGTTGAGTAGATTGTTTGTAAGGCATTCAATCTGGATTGCATGAAGTTTGTAAGGCATCCTTCAGTATTTCATTAGTTTATTATTGTTGACATATGTTTTCATTGACTCTTTTCCCAAGGAATAGGCACTGATGTAGAGTTTACTGAGCAAATGTTTTCTCCATTCAGTCATATAAAATTAATCAATTTCATCTAGTTTTTAGAACAATGAGGTGAATTCATTAAGGACTCTTGTCAGTAGGACAATGTTCATTTTGGTGATTCCTTAGAGAGTGAATCCCTTAGGTTATCCCTCCTACATCAAAAGGAAGAAGGATGAAAGTCCTTATATCACTGATTCTTGTTATATTTACAACCATGGTTTGTATGGTTAAATCGTGCATCTGATTGTGCTTGGTTATTTGCAAGGTGATTTATCAGTTGGTTTAACAAAGGTACATAGAAAATCAGTGTCCACACTATAACATACTATGTAAACAACAATCATAAGTGGTAAAACCTACCTGAGTATATGTGGAGCTCAAAAATGAAGAAGGACCTTATCCAGTCCTTAGCAATTAGGCTTTTCTTGTTCCTGAATTAGTATTAGAAAGCATAGTGTTCAAATAGATATTTCAAGCACTGTGATTCATATAGGAAAAAGCCCTAACAAAATGGCGACTCTACTGGGGATCAAATAGATCATAAATCATATCTAAGGATCTTCCTGGAGGCTTGTTAAGAGGGACAGTCATAGAGTCATATTCTACAAAAGGATGTATTCCCCATGCTTTATAAAAAGACTCAAGTCTGTGTGTTGTCTGCTACAAATTTGTTTTAAAAAGTTTCTACCTGATCTCACTAATAGTGAGTGGCGACTCTGAGCTTTGATTTGCACCAGTGTGCATGTGAAAGAAAGATTATAAAAAAGGTAAGCTTGCAGCGATAGTCACAGCAAATATTCTACATGTTTTGATGTTGATTTAAAGGTGTCTTCAAAGTACACAAGTTTTGCAACAGCTAAAATATATCCAGGTACTTTCAAAAGTTTTAATAGTTTTCCTTATCAAGTGATTACAGCATTAAACAAAAAAGGAATCAGTTGTAAAAGAGTTTTACATATTTCAAGTTGTTTTACTTGCATCTGTGCAAAATTTCAAGGAAATATGTAAGAGTGGCAGTTTGTAATATTTGTAACTGCTAAGATGTCACAGTCTTTTAATTAGAGGGGTGGTAATTTGTATGGGGCAATTAGTTTTGCGGGTATCCCTGGATACATGAATCATATCCCATCAAAGGTTAAGGAGTATGTGCCAAGGTTTACTAGTTTTGGAGAACAATCAGCTGAGGATCATTTAGAAAAGTTTGCAGATTTGATTGATGATCATGACATAACAAATGAGGATATACTAATGAATTTATTTTCAATATCTCTAGTCGATGATGCTAGGGAGTGGTTTAAAGATTTACCTCATGATTCAATAGGATCTATGGCTAAAATGGAAGAATGTTTTATTGAACAATATGGTAACAGAGAGGACAATAGTGTTCCTCATGTTATATCCTATGTTGAAGAATCTATGTCACATTCAGATCAGGATACAGAGGATCTTGAGGAGGAACTTATTAAGAAACTATTGCCTATCCGAAACAAAATGAAAAAAGAAGAGGCTGATAGACAAGCTCAAAGCAGAATTGACCAATTAAAATTGGAATTGCTGAACCAAATAGCAATCAGTGATGATGAGTCTACTAATTTTGAGTCTGAGATTGTTGAAGATGTTGATGATAAATCTGACAGTGAATCTGAATTTAGTGATATTAAAAGTGATAAAGATGAGGATATGCTTAGTGATGATGAAGAATCTACTGCTAGTGAAGATACTGCTGACATTGATATTATCAATAAGCTTTATGAACAGCAAGAAGATGAAGAAGATATATGCAGCCAGCAAGATAAACATTATGTTGTAAACATAAGTGTTTGTAGTGAAGTCATTACACAAGAAGATATGATTTCAGAGGTTTCACTACAAGACTCCAACACTGAAGAAATTCGCAACATTATGCAAGAAGACAGTAAGGAGATGAATGAAGAAGATGATTGTTGTTCCCTTCACAGTGAACAAATTGCAGAGATTTTATCTTTTGAGTATCTCAGATATTCAGGAAATAGAACATTTGAACTTTCATGTCCAGCACATATTAATTTTGACAGCGAAAATGAATCACAACATTCTGATTTTGACATATGTGATACTGTTTCTTCTTGCACTCCTTCTTCATTCGGCTACAATAAAGTTCAGTTTGATTTATCAGATGATGAGGTTTTCAGTGTGGTTTCAGATTTAGTAGATGCAGAAAATCCAAGTATGGAGTTGAGTACTAATTTAGAGAATAGTGTGGATTTT
>MU223709.1:965399-984663 GCA_018584345.1 Thuja plicata | reverse complement strand
CTTGAAGAGAGAATGAATGAGTCTTGAGAATGCACAAAGGATCTTGAAGGAAGATCACACCACCATGATGGATAGATCTAGGAATTGAATGATGAATCTTGAATGCTTGAACCAAATCCATTCAAAGGCTTGAAAGTTTGAATCATTGATCTTCAATGGAGAAATTTAATGCTTGAGAGAAAGACTTGAATACTTTGAAAGCTTGAAAACATGTAGAATAATGGATGCTTGAACTTTTTTCTTGATGATGGTTGTTTACTTAGTGAGACTTAGAGAAAATGAGAGGAGAAAACTTCCTTATATATGAATCTAGGGAACAATATTCTAGAGAGGCCTACATAGGAGAATTAAATTCCAATTAGACCTATAGCCCTAGAAGAGGACCTATATTAAATATAATTTAAGAATCATCCCTTCGAAACCCAAAACAGCCAACCTGGAAGTAGGAAATGAACTTTTAATGACCTCCGATAGCCGAAAAACTTTCAAACTTGAAAGGGGGACCTAGGTCAAAGTCAAGGTCATCATTGACCTAGGTTAAGGTTGAGGTCAACCTTGACCTAGGTCAAGGTCAAGGTTGACCTTGACCCAGAGAGTCAGAACCCTTGGAAAATGTGCCAAATGGGATGGATGGTGCCCGGAGAGGCCTAATCAGAGTCCTAAACATGCACAGAAGTAGGAGAAGGTGCAAAAATGAGGGGAAAATATGATGATGGTAAAAAAAACTCCCTAAGGAGGGATAAAAATTCTTAACATGGAAGTGCTTCCATTTTAAGATGATACAAAGGTAGCTGATCCATGCATTCAAATTCTTGGCTGATGTCACCATGCCCTCATGGAAAACTAGGAGGGTTTTCTTCAAAGTATCAGCACCATTGTCCACCTTATTGGTCAACTTAGTTTACTTTTTCTCCAGAGTAGCTAACCTTCCCTTATGACTAATATCCTCCTCGTCTAACATCTTCACCTTTTCCTACAAGGCCTGCCAAGCTCTTAATTTGCTGGAAAACCCATCTATCATACTTTAGAGCCTCCTTTGAAATGGACATGGCCATCTGGATTTTAGATTCATCAAAAGTGATAGGGTGCTCTGAATTCAAATCCACCAAAGGAGGGGAGCCCTTCCGTGATGGTGGGGTGTCATGCTCCAAAGAGTCCTCATAATTAACCAGAGGATCAGTGTGGAAACCCTCACCCATTGTGCCATAAACAAGAGGGGAAGGAGGATTGGTAGCCTCATTCAAACCCAAGGTCTTATCAGCCTAGTCCTCAGTCTTAGTGGATTCATGCATGGTCTCAGATGCTTTATACTGATCATCCTCCAACTTACCACCATAACGATCCACTTGGATACCAATTTCCTACTCTTTACCAGCAATATCCTCCATATCTTGTGCCTCATCATTTCCCCTCTCATACTACTCATAATTAAGAGCTTCTCCCTTATCCTGCTCTAAAGCCCCTCCCTCGTCCTCTCCATCCCTTTCTCCAGAATCATCCCCACTTTCATCCTCAGCAGTATCGATGCCCTTATCCTCTTTCTGCACAATTTCCTCATCAATTTTCAAAATTTTTGATGTCTTTAAGTCATAATGAAATGAACAATCCCCTTCCCCACTAGGAAACTTTTTTTTCCCCATAACCTGCAAAAGAATCAAATTCCTATTTTTATTCATAGCTAAAAGTTTATAATGGTCATAAAAAAAGAGGATAAGACCATTATGAAGAACATGGGAACTAACCTTATAAATGTGTTTGCTAAGGTTATCTGTCAGTGAGCAAGAGAGGTAGTAGGGAAGAGAAACCCTCTTCTTGTGCCTGAAATGGTTCAAGAGAAAAAAAATGATAGGTATGGGCTCTTGAAAACCTCCCATCAACAATAACATACTCCATAATAATGATGAGAACCTTCTTCCACAACTCTTTGTTTTTTTCAGTATCATAGCAACTAGAAACTAGGTTACCCAACAACTCACCTTCATCACCCCTAGGGAAATTCTTCATAGCCTTATCCAAAAATTTCCTGCGATGAGAGAAATTGATCCCAGTGTGAAACATCCCAATAACCATAGTAATGAGTTCCGTAGAAAGCATAAACCTACTACCATATAGAGAGAAATGCCCCTTCTCCCATAGCTTTGCAATTTTCTAAACCACCTTCTTAGCCCCGATTTTTTCATACCCTTGCAGGCGCTCCATAAAAGACATGATCTTTCCTTTAACTAACTTCTTCCAAACTCTCGGTTCCCATTCCCATTTTCTGTAACCATCATATTCTTCCCTGCGTAATATCCTCCCATTTTCTCAGTACTAATTTTAACATAGGCAATCTCAAAGGAATAGCTACAAATGAACAACAAGTCCCAAATTAAACTAGTGCATAACACCCACAAAGCATGAGAGTTGAAATTATTTAAAATTCTTTCCCCTCCACAAGGGCACGTGCCCATGCCAAAATTAAGATAGAAGTGACAAGTAGTCATTTTAGTCATTATTGAGAATGTTGCCAACTTTTTTCATAGTCCTTTCATATCACACAATTGCAGATATATCTTGGGGCAATAAATTTTCCCCTCTCCAAGTAATAATTTTATTGCATTGAACCCCATAATTAGCAAGCCTATCTACGAAAGCATTTATTTCATCGTAAGTATGCTTAATGATCTCACATTTAAAGGATTTGATGATGTCATGAGATTTTTTCATCATAGTTTCAATAGTCCATGACGACTTATTAGTCCCTTCAAGACAATTAACAATATTCATCAAATCCCCTTCTAGCCATAAATTATCAAAATTCAAATATTTGGAAAATGAGATAGCTTTCCAGCCCCCCATGGTTTCAACATAATGACTAGATTGAACACCCAAGGGACCCACCACCACAATCAGATAACAACTAGTCAAATTTTGAACAATTGCCCCAAATCTATCATTCCCCAGATTACCTTTAGATGCTCCATCAAAGTGACCTTTATCCAGCCAGGAGGGGGAGATAAGCAAACTAGCCCTTCCCTATCACCAAGGGTTTTCTAAGGAAGAAGTGAAGTCAACCACCTTTGCTCAAAGTCCAAATGTGCGCTTTGGCAATTTAAATCAGAGCTATAGAGAGATTCAAAAAGCCCTCTGTAAATTTTATCAGCTATCAGAGCTGGAGGAGAGACTTTATCTCTGAAGATTCTATTGTTTCTTTCCTTCCAAATATGCCAGAAGATATAAGGGGCTGAGAAATTCCAAAGCTCCATGGCTTTCTTTTAAGAACTAGGGTACTTCCATTGTAAGAAGAAATCTTCCAGAGAGTTCAGAAAAATCCAACAAATATTCTATCTCTGAAAGAGAAGAGCCCAAACTTTTTGAGAGAAATCATAGTGAAAGAACAAGTGGAGCACCAATTCAACATTCCTATAGCAAAGACAACATCTATTAGGTAAATACAACCCCCTTTTGTGGAGGTTTTCTAGGGTGAGAACTTTGTTTTGAAGGGAAAGCTAGAAAAAAATATTAATCCTAGGAATACACTTTTTCAACCAAGCTTTAGCCCAGAAAGACCGTTGTCCATCACAAAAATGTGAATAAATGTTAGAGGCCACATAAAACTTGTCATGCGGGTTACCACCCCAAACTAAGGAATCCTTGGAATTCAGAGAGATAGATATTGAAGATAAAAGGATATCAATAGAAAGTAAAGGGGAAGAAAACTTGATAATTAAATCCACTTGGATTCCTTCCAGTACTCAAACACCCTAGCTCCAAAGGTAGGAGAGCATTGATCCTTCCACACTTTGAAAGAGAAATGCTCAGCTAGAGGAATATCTAACAACAACCTATCTTCCCAAAATCCGATCTTCTTGTCATCATCGAGTTTCCATATTCTTCCCCAAGCATCCTAATCTTTCAAGAATTGAACAAAATTCCATATAAAAGAGCCTTGAACTAAAAACATTGAATCTAGGAACTCCTCTTCAGAGGGATGAGAATATTAATATTTCTTCTTTCATATAAGGTTCCATTCCCTTTCTTCTCCAAAAAATCTCTAGATCTATTTAGACAAAAGAGCTTTATTGATAAACTTAATAGGTCTGATACCCAATCCTCCTAGCCATTTGGGCTTACAAACTTTTTCCCAAGAAAGGAGGGGAAATCATTTCCTTTCCTCAACTCCCGACCAAAGAAAATTCTTTTGGATTTTCTCAATTTCTTCAACAAACTTAGAAGGAATTTTGAACAAGCTAAGGGAATAAATAGGAAGGCTTTGAAGAGAAGATTTCAATAATAAAAATTTCTCAGCATGGCTAAGTAGAGCCACTTTCCATCCAACAAGATTATTATTGAATCTATTCAGCAGGTGATTCTAGAAAGATTCAAGAGGTTTTAGGCCAAGAGGAAGGCCAAGGTAAGTAGAAGGGAAATTCGCTTTGCTACAACCAATAATTTTAGCAATTTTGGCTTGCCTATCCTCCAAAGTGTTAATGAAGAATAGAGAACTTATGGCACAATTGTTCTTCTGACTTATGGCATCCTCATAGGTGTTGAGGATCAATTTCATAGATCTACCTTCTTTAACCAAGGCTTCCCCCATAGTAATGGTATCACCTATGAACTGCTCATGAGAGAAAATGAGGTCTAAAGAAGTGGGTCTAAGACCATGAAGTTTTCCTTCCACCACACTTTTATGAATGAACCTGCCCAAACCCTCCACAAGTATAGTGAAAAGAATAGGAGAAATAGGATACAATTTTCTAAGACCTCTTGAGGATTCAAAGAAATGCAAAGGGGATCCATTAACAATGACAACAAATCACACCAAACCAAAAAGATGGCTGCAAAGCTAAATAACCTTATCACCAAACCCAAAAGCCTTTAAAATATTTTGTAGAAACCCCCAATCCACCCTGTCATAAGCCTTGGATAGGTCCAATTTCAAAATAAAACCTTGCCTTTTGGCCATCACTAGCGAATAAATATTCTCATTAACTGCAATAATAGAGTCAAGAATTTGTGTTCCAGGGAAAATTCCATTTTGCTGAGGATAAATAATCAAGGGGAGAATAACCAACATCTTAGAGGTCAAGATCTTTGAAATAATCTTATATAAGGAATTGCACAGGCCAATTGGTCTAAATTTGTCCAGAGACTTAGCTCCTTGAAATTTCAAGATAAGGACAACAAAAATGGCATTAATCTCCTTCAAAAGATTCCTAGAATGGTAGAATTCTTTGACTGCATCATATATGTCATTTTTTGCAATAGACCTAAACTTCTAAAAAAATAATATTGGAAACCCATCATGGATAGGAGCCTTCTGCCCCTCCAAAGAAAACACTACATTCCTAATTTCCTTATTGGAAGGAAGAAATAATAGGGTTTTATTATGGTCCTCGTTCAAAACAAAAGGAATAGAACCAATAAGTTTCTCCTACTCAATGTAGTCAAGTTTCAATCAGAAGTCAGAAGGGAGGAAAAGAACCTGGTAATTTCAAATCTAATATCCTCATCCTTAGTTAAGTTTCCATGATCTGAAGACAACTTACAGATTCTTCTAGCTTCCCTATGCTTAAGAGTGGTCATGTGGAAATATTTAGTGTTCTTGTCCCCAACCTCCAACCAGAGAGCTCTGGAGCGTTGCCTCAAAAAAAATTCCTCCTTAGAAATAATATCATGGTATTTAGTTAAGAGGTTGGATTCCATATCCCTTAAGTCCATGGATAAACCATCCAATTGGATGTTATCTTGGATTTCCTTCAATTTAATTTGAATATCAACCTTCATTTGAAAGATATCCCCGAAGATCTCTTTATTCCCAGTCCTAAATTTACTTTTGACTAGTCTAAGTTTCTTAGCAACTCTAAACATAGATGTTCCTTTATCTTATGTGCTAATGTTTAATGATTGATCTTTTGGTGATCTGATTTGATTTTACAACACATAATTAAGGATTTAACACATCTTTGAAGGTTGATTGTCGAAGATAGAACTCCAAAACTACTAATGCAATTTGTGGTCCAGGTTGCCTAAGTCATCTCCGAGAAAACATTGTGCTTTCAATAACTTGATTTGTAGGCACGTAGATCTAATTAGAAGGATAATTTATACTTGATTTTGTGGATATTATGGGATTGTGCTCTTTTCCTTTTAGGAAAATTAGAAACCTTGACATGTCCATTTAGTCATTTGCAAATGATCTTTGGTAAATGAATGTGTCTGATGTGTTTGGAAAAAACAAAGGGGAATAGGAGATTATGCTCTTCTCCTCTTTGAGAGAGAATCAAAAATCCAAAAATTCTCTTTGCTATCCATTTCTTTTCATGCATTATCTTTAGAGGACCTACCGGTTGAGGTAAAAAGATCCCAGGAATGACCCAAGAGAGGACAAGGTAGAAGCAAAGCCTTCCACCTCACTATAATAAAGATGCTTCCTTGAGATTAAAGTTTCAGAAGACTTAATCATTCTTTTCTTTCAATCACTTTGTTGATCCTTAGACATGCTTGGATGTTTTTAGAGCTGAGAGGCTTCAATCTTGCTTGCGAGACTACACTCATTCCAAGTACTCATATGGCTATAGGCCTCAACCTTTCCTTGAAAGACTATGAGAGATGGTTATGAACAGATGCCCTTACTAGATTTCATAGAATAAAAGCTCACTCGATTAACCTCTGAAAGGGTGATAATCTTTGTGCAAGGAAGATAGTAACTTCCAAAATACACTCACCATATCATGCCCTCATTAGCGCTTGGAGTCAGATAATAAGGAATTGATTGATTCATTGTGTGATCTACAATGATCGTATTGTGATTAGCTTTTGAGTGTGTACCTTAGCTGGTGAGAAAAAGTTTTCACACTTAGCCAGTTCCATAGAGATAAGTGTGTTTCATCATATTTTCATTTGTGACTATACGTATGACAATATTAAAGAGCATACACTCATGGATAAACATCCAAAACCAAGACAAGTGTCATTATTCTATTTGGCATGTTTGCATCCTTGATTGTACCAAAAAAAAATTGAGACACACCCAAGATATTAGAAACTCTTGACTGTCACCTATCATACTAGAAAAAATTATCTAAGTGTCATTTCCTACCATCAAGTGTCATTTCTAGCATCCAATTGTCATTTCCTGTAGAAAGTGTCATTTCTAGGGATAGTTTCATCATTTGCGGTCTTTATTTCATAGTCTTTGAGGGTTAAAAGGTTATTTCCAGCCTCATGGTTGCACTACTTGAGAGTAAAGTGTCATTTCTGGTGCTTATTTCATCATTTTTGGATTGTTTTCATAGTTTTGGGTGTTTATTTAATTGTCTTTGGATCAAAACGTCGTTCCCTATTGTTGTTTCATCATTTCTTGAAAAATGAGTATGTTTCATCATTTTCAAAATAGAGGGCATTTTTGTACCTTGTTTGTTAGACCCAGTTAAATTTTTGGATACCCATTAAGATTCTCTTTTAGATTCAAGCATCACAAATCTGGATACCTAACATCAAAATCTTTTGTTTTTTCAAGATTAATCTGATTATTCTTTGTTTCAACAACCTATCACTAGTTTCAACAAGTTGATGCCAACAACAATCATGAATTTCGACTACTAGTTGATCCAAAACCATATTCAAATCAAGATCCTTCCACTTCTAGTTAAACTACTAATCAAGAACCTCATATCGATAACATCAATATGGACAAGACAGAAAATGAATGAGCTTCCCATACCAACACTGATCATCATGACGAGGAAGAAAATCCATAGGATGAATACGTTAAGAAAGTCTAGCAAGACCCAAAATTCCAAAAGATCATGGACAAAATCTTAATGGCTGATAAAGAAAAATACTTTAAGTATCTAGCAGCCATGGGAATCAAGTTACCTCAAAACTTTGATATTGAACAACTCAAAGTTCCTGAAGAAGAAAATCCTATGGCTACTCTTGTCAAATATATTGAAGCATTGCAAACTCAAATTCTTTACATAAAGAAGGAAAAAAGACTCATCTTGAAAGAAATACTCATTAGACATAATTTTTCCTATGCCTTTTGATCACAATCTTCATATGCCATCATTTCCACCCAACATGGAAATACCAAAATATTACAAGTACACAGGAATGACATATCCTCAAGATCACATACGAGAGTATTTTACTCTTAGTATGGAATTTATCCATGATCAAACCTATCTTATGAGGTTGTTTCCGTGTAGCTTAGGTGGACAGGTTGTGGAATGGTTTTCTAAATTACCACCTGGGATTAAAATTTTTGAAGAGCTGGTTAATAATATCATGCAAAAATACCCATACAACATCCAACACCTAGTTATAATGATAGTTCTATGCAACACCAAAAAATGTGTTGGTGAACCCTTCATCTCATTCTTGCAGAGATAGAGGAGGATGTTTTCGAGATATCCTTGGTTAATCCCTAAAATTGAGAAGATGGACATCTTCATCAACAATCTTGTTTCAAAAATGAATCACTATCTTCAACTTCAATGCATTCCCATGTTTGACAAAATGATTGAGATGGGGATAAAAATTGAAGATACCTTGGTTAAGAGAGGAGAAATTAAACTATATAAAGATATCAAAAGATCTTATAATAACTCAAATAACAACCAAGATAAATCAAAATACTTGAACAAGAATAGAAATGTAGTAAATGATGGGGTGGTGGATGCACATAATGTAAAATCAAAGAAACCATCATTTAATCTCTCTGCTAATGTTTATGCAAATTCTCCTAATACTACGTCTACCTTGATAATCAACTAAAAATAAAATAAAAATAAAAACCACCTTTCATGAATGGTCCCAAATGACAATTTACACCTCTTAGAGAATCTCTTGAATCAGCATTGCGCAAGATCATCACTCACAAGGTTATTACTCTACCTGAAGCTAGACCATATGAACCACCGGTCAAACCAAAATGGTGGAATGATGCTCACTATTACAAATATCATTGGAATAAAGGTCATAAGAAAAATGAGTGCATGAAGCTTAAATATGTACTGCAAGACTTGATTGATAATGAAGCAATCACAGTGGATGGACACAAGCGAACGAAGATCATACTACATTTAAAACACCATTACCCAATTATGATAAAGAAGAATCTTCCAACACCAAAGGAAATAAAGTGAATCATACTTAATCTCATGAAAATACAATCAACATGTTGAATGAACACATTAATGTGATCATCATCAAAGACAAGCAACAAGATGAATCTACTAACATGGTAACTAGAGGTCAAGCTAAAGTGACATTGAAAGGTGATTCTTCAAAATTACCAACATAATCAAAGCCCACATCAACCAAATAAGCCTCATTATCTTCATCATATAATTATAGTTTGGTTGATCAATTACAAAGAACTCCTCCACAAATATCCATCCTTGAATTACTCAAAATTTCTCCATCACACAAAGAGATTTTGGAAAAGGCCCTGATTGAAACAATTGTTTCTAACAATCTAGACGTAGATAAATTGTAAGCCAGGGTTGGACACTTGACTGCACCACACTACTTATCATTCTCAGAAGAAGATGATAATGATTTAAATCATCGACATAATCTACCCTTACATATAGAAGTTTTGATCCACAAACATAGAGTGAAACAAGTATTGATAAATGAAGAAGCATGCTTGAATATTTGTACTCTAAGTCTAGTTAAAGCATTGGGATTCTCAGATCAGGATATAGACCCTAAAAAGAGGATAACTATCAAATCATATGATGATGAGGAGTGCTCATCCAAAGGGTTAGTAATGCTTCCAATCATAGTTGGACCTATTGAAAGAAATGTGGTAATCCAAGTATTAGATCTAATTTTATCATACAACATTCTCTTAGAAAGGCCTTCGATAAATGAGATGTAGGAAATACCTTCAACCTTTCATCAATGTTTGAAATTTTCCTATAACAAAGAAGATATTATAATCCCAATGGACACAAATTATTTTTAATCTTGTAACAATGTCTGTCAATCAAGTGAAAGAATGGTCCCACACAATAGAGAGGCTTTGAGTGAACAACAACCAGAAATTTCAACATCAACCACACTGAGATTATTTGAAAATAAATTTAAATTGCAAGACAACAGTATTGGTCAATACAAGATAGATCAACTTCTTTCCATAACATCATTACCACTTTCACCAAGATCACAAGGAAAAAATTCATTGTCTGCAATGTCTACAAAGCCTAAAGCACAAACTATCTATAATGGAACCTTTGTAAGAGAAAACAATGGCAGAGGAAAATGAGAAAAATGACATATTAAGGTGGCTATATTAAGAAAAAGAAGAATCTCATCAAGAGGTTAAACATATTCAGATACCGACTCAACAGTGTGGATGTGGCTTTCATATCATGCAACAAATGGGATACTAAGGACAAGGACCCCTTAGAAATAATAAAGAAGGTCTTGTAGAGCCCCTTCTCATGAATTTTAGGAATCCCAAAGAGAAAACAAGATTAGGGTACAAAGAAGAAGAAAATATCTCACTCATTCAAGATGGTCCAATTTTTTGATCATGAGGATGATGAATTTGAGGAAGAAGCTAAAATTGTTCCCTTTTCATATTAAAGTTGTTACATGTACACGAAAAAAAACCTAATTACCAAGGAGAACCCTATATTCCTTAGTCATCGAGACATCAAAAAGAACCAGTATTACTACAATAGTCATCTAAAGAGATAACACACCAAATAGAAGAGATGGATGACTCTGGTGAGGAAGTGGATCATGAACCTACTACAAATGAAAAATTATTATCCTTACAAGGAGAAAACAATACTTTGCATTTAGAAGAAACACCAACATCTCAACTAAACATTCAAGAACTTGAGGTTAGTCTAATTGAATAAGAGGCACCAATGACAATTGCTCAAGTTTTTAATAGATCAGAGGATAGTCAAACTAACTCCCATGAATATGAATTTGATGTAGGATATGAGAGTGAACCAAGAGAAAGGAATCCTCATTGGGGGCGGCTAGTAACGATTACCTATGTTCTAGATTTTCCACATTATGCTGAGACAAGCTCCAATGAATATGAATGGGACTCATTTTTTTGATGCTACAATCGACATTGAAATATATATGATCCATAAGTACGCATTCTAATTAGAAGAGGGACAAAGTTTGAGTATAAGAATGTTTGGATTTGATTCACAAAATATTGACAATGACTCAAGTGAGAATAGTGAGATTGTTTTTTATCTAAGAAATCTCCAATAAAGTGTTGTTATAGACCTTATAAATATGGTTGAAAGCTATGAACATAATTTTATCATGACTTTAGGGACATTTTAAACTAACCCTAATGATACCTTAAAACTAGTTCACCCTAAACTTGTTGATTGTACTTTGTTTGAACCTATGGATATACCTATGTTTCCCAATGACCATGCTATATATTCTTACCTTAACATAGTAGAACCCTTAACTCATTCAACCATTGAATCTAATGTGTAGTCGGTAGTGGAAAATATCAAGTTTTCTAGCCGCAAAAGTAAAAATAAAATAAATCAAGGATCTGAGAGTGAAAACCATTTTATGGAAGTCTCAAATTTGAAAAAAGTAAAAATAAAGGATGAATCCAATAGTGAAAACCTCACTAAGGAAATAGAGATGGAAAAATTGATAATCTTCCTAAAAAATTTCAAGAACAATCTTTGTTTCTCATAAAACCTACACACCAATCAATCTGGGTACAAAGGAAACACCACAAATCATACACATTTCTCAGTCATTGTCCGCAGATGAGAAACAAGAGTTCACACAATTCTTCAAAGAGAAAAAGATAAATTTCTCTTGGTCTTACTTTGATATACCAGGACTAGATCCTAATCTAATCATGCATCATTTGTCCATAGATCTAGGAGTGAAGCCGGTAAAACAAAAACTTGGGAAAATGCATCCTCATATCGCACTCTTAGTTAAAGAAAAACTGGAAAAAATATTGAAAGTGGGATTTATCAGAGAAATTGCATACACTGAGTGGATATACTAATATAGTTCTAGTATCTAAATGGACAAGTCCATCAGATTTTGTACAAACTTATGAGATGTAAATAAAGTGTGTCCCAAAGATGATTTTCCACTACCAAATATAGATGTCATTGTGGATTTTACAAGAAGATATGAGATTGTATCGCTAATGGATGGTTTCTTGGGTTATAACCATGTTAAAATTTCTCCTAAGGATCAAGACAAGACATCTTTTACTTGTCCTTGGGGTAGTTTTTATTGGAACGTAATATGCCCTTCGGACTAAATAATGTTGGGGAAACATATCAAAGAGGGATGACAACAATATTTCATGACATGATGCATAAGAACATGGAGGATTATGTCAATGACACCCTAGGAAAGTCTCACAATAGAAAAGAACATCTAGAAGATTTAGCCAAGATTTTGGACATGATGGAACAATTTAAGCTCAGGTTAAATCCCAAGAAGTGTGCATTCAGGGTTATTTCTGGAAACCTCTTAGGATACATAGTTTCTGCCAAAGGAATTGAGGTAGATCCTGAAAAGGTAAGAGCAATCATGGAGATGAAACCACCCAAGAATATCGGTCAAGTGCGGTCAAAGGAAAACTACAGTCAATCTAAAGGTTTATTGCTCAACTAGCTGAAAAAGAACAACCATTTACCAAACTTATGCATAAAGGAATCACCTACCAATGGGATGAAACATGTAACATATCATTCAATCAACTCAAATAATATCTGATAAATTCACTGATTCTAATGGCTCCTATACTAGGAAAGCCATTATTGCTATATATCTCTGCAACTAACACCTCATTGGGGGAACTCTTAGCACAACAAGATGAAAATGGACAAGAAAGTGCAATATATTACATCAGAAAAATACTGGTACAATACAAACTTAATTACATGGTCATTGAAAAATATTTTCTCGCATTTGTGTTTGCATCACATAAGTTAAGCTATTACATGCTGGTGCATTCAATCAAGTTGGTGGCCAAGATTGATCCTTTGAAATATCTCCTCAACAAAGCAACATTAATAGGGAGATTAGCTAAATGGGTGATGATTCTCAGTGAATTTGACATTGAATATGTGGAACAAAATTCATCAAGGGACAAGTTATCACAAGCTAGCTAGCTAAAGGACCATTACCAGGAGAAAGTCCTATAATAGTGGAATTTCCTGATGTATCAATTATACTCATCAAAAAAATGTATTTTGATGGTTCATTTACTCAACAAGGATTTAGAGAAGGTATATTGTTTATTTCACCATAAGGATACACAATACTCAAAGCATACAAAATTATGTTCCGATGTACCAACAATATCGCAGAATATGAAGCATTATTCAATGGCTTGAAAATGATATTAGAATGGAAAATCACTGAATTGCATGTCTACGATGATTCTCAATTGATAATAAATCAAATCAATAATGACTACTAGACTAAGGATGACAAGATAGTACCATACAAAAAGATGGTTGATGATTTGAAAGAGTACTTCATATGCATAACATTTGAGTAGATTTCTCGTGCAAACAATCAAGTGACAGATGCCATGTTCACCTTAACATCCTTGTTACAATTATTAGACAATCAAGCACGTTATGAATTCCTGGTGGAACAGTTACCTTATTATTCCTTTGACTATCCTGACTCTAAACTTATTTTTTAAACTGTGTGTCATGATTCTCCTCACTATGGAAAAATCTTTAACTACCTCAAGACTAGTACTTTACTCGATAGTTTATCCAAAAACCAAAAATGAAACCTTATTCGCCAAGCCTCCAAACACATAATCATAGTTGACAATTTGTATTGAAGAGGTTTTGATGGTACTTTACTAAGATGCTTAGAACTCAAAGAATCAAACAATGCTTTATGAGAAGTCCACGAAGGTATTTGTGGATCACATTCAAATGACCTTACTATAGCTAAGAAACTCTTACATATTGGATATTATTATCCCACAATGGAGAAAGATGCCATAAAATTCATGAAATCATGCAAGAAATGCCAAATCCATGGTAATCTCATACATGCTCAGGTAAGAGAATTATTACCCTTCATTACACATCAGCCTTTTTAGCAGTGGGCCTTTGATTTGATTGGTCAAATTTATCCATCTTCCAATGGACATAAGTTCATTATTACATCAACAAAATACTTTACGAAGTGGGTTGAAGCTATACCACTGATCACCACCACAGGAAAACAAATCTCAATGTTTATCCTTAACTATATTATTTGTAGATATGGTATTCCCTCAACAATAGTGATAGATAATGACAAACGGTTCAAGAACAAAGATGTAACAAAACTCGGTGACTAGTTTCATATTACTCAACACTTCTCTTCTATCTATTACCCTTAGGGAAACGATCAAGATGAGGCCAACAACAAAAACATTTTGAAAATTCTAATACACATAGTTAATGACTAGAAAAGACTAGAATGTATAGATAAATCCCGCTCTATGGACCTATCGCACAAGTATTAGAACACCAATGAGAGTTACTCCCCATTCTCTAGTTTATCACATAGAAGTAGTTCTACCTATTGAAGTAGAAATACCATCTTTAAGAGTGATACTACGAGGGTTAATCACAGATGAAGAATACATAATCTCCAGGTTACAAGAACTAGAATTGCTCGCTGAAAGGTGTCAAGAAGCTTTTGAACATATAAATAGCCATCAAATGAGAATGGAAAAATGATACAACAAGAAGGTGAAACCTCGAGAGTTTCAAGTGGGAGATCTTGTACTCAAATAAAACCCAAGAATACAAAAACGTCAGGAAAAGAAAAACAAATTTGATCCAAACTTCTTAGGACCTTTTATCATTATGGAAGCATTTGGGTCTGAGGCTTATCAGTTGGCTACAATAGAAGGAGATGTATTTCTTGATCCAATCACTTCTATTCATTTGAAATGATTCTATGCATAAATCGTCCTAAACAACAACTGTACAGGGGAAAAATTCCTGAAGAGATTTAAAAAAAATGTGAAAATTGAGCCTGAAAAATCCTAAAAAGCAGAAAAGCAATGAAAAAATGGTTGTGCCGGTGAAAACTTGGCAAACAAGTGCTTGGGAAACATAAATAAAAAATAAAAAAATGAAAAAATTACAAAAAATCTAAAACAAAAAAAAATGTATCTTGGTGAAAGCTTGGCAAACACACACCTTAGGAGCCAAAATAGCAATTTCCAAAAGTGGTGAAAACCTGGTAAATAAGTGCTATTTGTAAGCTAGATTCTCCATCTATCAATGCTTTGTTTAAACCTTCAGCATGTTGTGATATTCTCTTTGCTCGCGAACCAAAGCTTATTTTTTGCTAGGTCCATCGCTAGTCACCATGGCTTGAAGTCGGGTCTCATCTCTATAAGCAAGATAGTCTATTAAGACTGGGGGAAATTCCTCTTCACTGATCAAACAAAGGTGTTTCTCAACACCACCAATTAGACAACATTTTTTTTCAATATCATTCAGCAAACAAAAGTGTTTATAAACACTCATTTTTATCAAGTGATCCAATGTCCCAATATCATCAATCAAAAGACACAATCATTTTACCTTCTGAGTAACTTAGTGATGTCCTATGTACTAGAGAAACAAGGAAGAATTCAAGATATTTTTGTTGATTTCTACTTGTTCATATTGGTTTTCACTTAGCATACCTCCTGAGTGATTCAATGATGCCCAAGTACTAGAAGAACAAGGATAGGGGCGTGATATTCTTATTATATTTCTTCTTGTGGAATATATCCCAACAAGGTCCTCTAAGAATATATTTGAGGAGGTCTATGATGACAAACATGTAATCCATCATATTGCTACATGAAAGGCTCAGATTCTGAGACCTCAGCAAATATCTTTATCAAAGAGAAAGTAGAATATTTTCCTTGTTTATTTAGCTGATTGATAGATGATTATAATATTCCCTCAGAAATTTTATGAGTCGTTGTACTAGAAGATCAAGGAAGGAATGTGATATTTTATGTGTTTGTTGCTTGTGGGGTGTTCTATTCCAATGAAGTTGAAGAACAACTAATTTGGGTGTCTCTAATAAGAGCCACCACATTAAGTTGGAAAAGCTTCACATATCTCAACTCTGACTATTTGAACCCTCGATGGAGGTTGGAAGAATTATTCCTTGTCTTTTTTATGAAAACTGATACTCATGACATCCTAGTCTATTATATCTTGATGCTAGTATCACATTACAATATAAAATCCGAAGATACCAGTATTCATATCCTTATGGTCAAAACAAATACCAGTGAGGGTTGTATTTATTTTCACATGCGATATAAGAAGTATTCATATTATCATGGTTGATTGTAGGCTAGTGATGACTGTACATGCTTCAAAATCCAAGGAAGATGATATTCATATTGACATGGTCAATTGTGTACCAATGTTGGTTGTATTAAATTCCAAATAAAAGTTGGATGATGAATTTAGCACAATGTAAAGAAAAATATGAAAGTTGCATATCATCTAACTATGATTGAGTATTTTATTCATTGACACAAAAATAGCACCTACATAACATGTTAGTTGCTTGCATAATATCATGAATAAACATCTATCCATATATCCTTTCATATATCATCAGCATATATCAAAATAAGAAAAAAAGTAACATTGCATCGTCAAAACATTCACATTCACATAAGAAGAGATAATGCATCCATAAAACATGTGCACATCCATCATGATAGAAAGCATCACATAATATAATAGGAATATCAACATTGCATCTCATATATAATCATAACATGTCAATGATAAAGATACAATGAGATCAAAACAAGAGAATATATCATAAACTGTCACGTATCAATAAAGAGGTCCTCATAAACATCAAATATCATCAGAAGAATATCATAAAGTACATCATGATAAAAAATACATCAAGTCTTTGAGATATGCCCATATAAAAACAACAAGGAGGTAAATCAAGCCTGATTTCCTATATCCGGCCTGGGTTGACCTTCTTGGGGAGCATCAGCTGGAGGAGATCAAGGTGGTACATCTAACTATGTAGGATGCTAAGAATATGGTGGTGCATGTGTAATAGGATCAGGAACAACCCCAAAATACAAAGCCTAGTAATATGAAGATCTACCTCTATGATAGCCTACATCAGATAACATTATATCTCTCTCCACAACCACTTTATCTTGATTATCTCTCAACATGGCTATCTATGCATCCCGCATAGTGAGTTGAGTCTATAACTAACCCCTCTCTGTGTAGCCAAGAAATAGTAGATGCATTCTCTTGTAACTCCCTGAGGAGGACCCTATACACCTCTCTATGGAAGATGAACCTGTATACCTGAAGGACCCTATACACCTCTCCATAGAGGAGGAATCTGTATACTTGAAGAACTTGCCTGTGTACCTATTTGAGGAGTAGGACTCTATGAAACAGTAGGCACCTATGAAGAAGAAGGAACCTGTGATGAGGTAGGTCAATGTGGCTGTGATGAAATAGGCTGTGAAGAATCAGTATGAGAAGGAGCTGATGGTGGAATAATCCTCAACCTAACTCTCCTCTTCTCACCACTACCACCACTACTACCACTACCATCTCCACCACCCCTAGTAGAACCTCCACCAATAGCTCCTAGGGTACCATCCTCACCTCTGCTCTTATCTCCTCTATCTCCTCTATCTCCTCTACCACCATAATATCCACCCATCCCTACTCCCCTAATAGCTATTTCTCTCCCTGCTATGCCTTTCCTCCCTGTAACACCACCAAACCCATCATCCCCATTGTCATCATCACCCGAATCCACCAAAGAAGGCACTACCTCATCAGAAAGAGATAGTCATGGAAAGGGATGTTGTGAAAAGTACTAAAAATAATCTGGTGTCATCCCAACACCAATGATATACAAAGCATAATCCCAGTGAACAATAACTAACTATTGATAATCCTACACCACTGTCTCATAACGTAGTCTGCGTCCCCATTGAGGCTCCTCATCCCTAGTCCTTGCATAAGTTGCAACACTCTATGGCATTAGATGAGCTATACCAAACTGACGGAGTAGATAGGTAACTATATATCACTCTATAATATGTGGATTTTGGCCAATCAAATATCTCTTGGTGCAAACAAAAGTGTCTCCCGAACATCACTGCTCCACTCCTCATAGTCCAAATACAACCTCCAAAAAACTCCAGTAAGATCATCTAGAGATCTATGCCAATAAGAAAGGTCACCTTGTCGCAGCTACACAATATCACCACCATACATGTACACAGGTCTCTCCTCATGCCCAAGATTTGTCAAATACTGGATGAGTGACTGGGATATGCTCCCAAGCCCAGATCTATAAAAAAACAAGGCCCAGAGACATAGATTGGTCATATTGATACACAACCTGATGCATATCATGGTACAGGTAGGAAAGAAAACATATACCCCATGTCATCTGATGAGGATGCTGTAACAAATCTTCTAATACTCTGCTCTATCAAACAAAATATCCCTGTGCATTGTAGTTTGGTACCAAAAATACACTAATCAATCCCGCCAGAACTAAAGGGAGTGTTGCATACTATGTCTCCATATCCTCCCAAGTGATGTGTCGACCAAGAATCCTGGGATAATCAAACACACATATCGCTGCCTCAACACAACCTTGAATACTGGAATCATAGTAAACTAAGTCACCCATGACAGGTATCTACAAAATCTTATGTACATCCTTAGGTGTGTTATATGCTGAATGTAGACCTCTGAATTCAACATAAACACAACATAGTCTTTACTCAATCGCTCAATTCGCTCAATTCACAAAGACAAACATGAATTGTTTGTTCTGCAAATTCAATTGAGGCGACCTGTTGCCTCCTAATTAGTTGTGGATGTTGAGTTTACCCTCAGAACAAGAGCCAACAACCTAACCATTTCTAACATGGAGGATTTTAAGAATGCAAGAAGAGAAGAATTTCCATTAATATTATGAAATCTGCAACTAGTCTATGAGAAAATGCTCTTAATCTATGAATTGAGAAGAAATTTAAACCATGAATGCAAATTAGACTAATCTGGGAATGAATTGCAATTACTCTATGGAAATAAATTGCAATTAATCTAAGAAAGAAAGTGATTTTAATCTAGAAATGAAATGCTTGTAATCTATGAAAGGAATTGCTTCTAAGCTAAAATTGAACTTGAAATGGATTTAAGAAGCTTGAAAGCACCAAATTGAGATGTTAGATAAATCATAAATGAAA
>MU223709.1:952593-965300 GCA_018584345.1 Thuja plicata | reverse complement strand
CTCTAATGAAGAAAAGAAGTCCAATTTATAGAAAATCATGGAAAGAGAGTGAAGAGTTTCTTGAAAAGAAACAATTGTCTCTTCATTCTCCATTTGAGACAAATAAGAAAAGATTATTTAAATAAAATGGTGAATTATTGCCACATAAGTGTCCTTTCACATGGAATTATGGAATTCATTTTTGAGGATAATTCATCCAATAATTAAATAACCTTTCAATTCCTTTTATGTATATTATCCAAAGGGGGTGGAATTGATTTAATTAAAAGCACTTAAGACTTTAGATTTAAATCAATTAATCATAGGGGTTTTTAGCTAATAATCATTGAGAATTTAGGAATTAAATGTAATGTCAGATTTATGCAAATTTGGATTTTCTGCATTTGAAACTCAGTCAATTAAAGTCAATTAGGGGAAGAATTTGCCTAATAAAATAGGACTTTGAAGATGAGAAAATTGAAGGAATGCGCCAAAATTGATTAGGATTATTAGGTGCCAATTTTGGGGTGTTACATTTTGCCCCTCTTTGAATTGATGTGCGAGCAACGCATTGATTCAAAGAACAGTTAGAAGTGAAGATCAGAATTGGGGTTACATTGCCCCAATGTCCACTGAGAGCTGATGAAGATCTACGACTATCTCTAGAATCAGGGTTAGATTGCCCTAATATGAAGGTTATCCCTCCGAGATCTAGGTTAGATTGCCTAGATAATGGTCTAAAGAGTTTTTGAGATTTATCTTCAAAATGAAGCGTAACTTTCAGGAATTAGGGTTAGATTGCTCCAATACCCAATGAGATTTCAAGAATCATCTCTAGAATGAAGCTTAGTCCCCCAATGTCTAGGTTAGATTGCCCAAACACTGGTCAGATTGATATCTTTCACAAGACTATCCCCAGAATGAGGCTCAACCTTCAGGAGTCAGGGTTAGATTGCCCCAATACCTGTGTCAAAAGACAATCAATTTAGGACTGTCTCCAGAATGAAGCATGATCCTTGAGGATCCAAGTTAGATTGCTCAGATACCTAGCAAGATAAATGACAAGATGTGAGATCATTGAATATCCAATTTTGACCATAAGGTATGAAAAATTGAATATTCCCCAAGTGATGAGATGCCCCTAGTGATGGGGACTTTTGATTTAGATTAGACTGATTCGAGAATAATGTGAAAAGATTCAATGATGCAATCATCTTTCCCCCTCGGGAGCGAAATCAAAAGAAAACACATCATAATGATGAGAGTGAGAAATCATAGAGAAAGATAGATCAAGAGAGAGAATAATCAATTTAGAGTGATCGAGAGGTCCTGTTGGTTAGGTTTGACCACAGTTGAGCAGAATTGAGTAGAGTTGATTTTGATGAAAATATTGCAGAATCTAAGAAAATGATGACAAGAGATAAGCCTGACAAGAGACCAACATCAGAAAATTGAATGCACAAGTGTCCAATCATGTCGGTCCCAAAATTTTTAAAATGCGATTTTGAGCTACTTAGGAGTGTTAGATTTTGATTTCAATCACAAAAATGGATTCAGAAAGGTCCAATTAGCCAAGGGTGCATTTTTTGCGAAAAATGGAGCACTTTGAAAAATTAAGTCAAACTCTATATAAGGCCTGGAGGGGTCATTTTCAAATCATTATTCACCTTTGAATTTAGCAATGGCGAGAGCTCTAGCTGACATTAAGAGCATTCCTGTGCACATGCATCAATTTGAGCGCACCTGACGGCACAATTGACCAATGAAGTATGGCGAACTTGTGAGTATTCATAACTGGATCTTGTATTTCTGCAAAAAATTTATCATTTTTTAGCGTTAGTGAGTTTTTTAAGCATTTTAAACCACGTCTCGCCAAATATCGTGCGAGGAAATAGTTTCCTCACACCGTGCCTAATCGTCTTTCGTGCGAGGAAACTGAATCCTCGTGCAGGTTGGGGATTCCTCATGTGGGCCCCTCCCCAGCACTCACGTGAAGAGTGCGCGTGCACCGCACGAGATTCCTAGAATCTCATGCAAGAACACATCCCACCTCGTGCGAGCCAGAAAGCTCACATGGGACTAGAGTTTCCTCATGCAAGAAAAGAGTTTTCTCACTTGGGAAATTGGAAAAAAATCAAAAATTGTTATTTTTCTTGCGTCGCACAGTCAACCAATTGAACTGTGTGTAGAATAGTTCCATAGATGCATTTTTTGTCTTTGAAAATCATCATTGTTGACGTATTGATCAATATTTGTCCTTTTGTGTTGCAGGTTGATCTCCCAGTCATTGGTTTCAAGTGCCATCATCCTATCATGGGTGAGCTACTGCAGAGATTATCAGATGCCGACGAGGCCCACATTGATGGGCTGGGATTGACATATCTGTGTGATGTACTCGATATTCAGGTAAATCACAGATTACTTGGGGACCTGGTTGAGTGTTTCCATTCGGAGATGAATACTTTTCATTTTCCATAGGGAGAGATGACAGTGACATCGGAGGATGTATACCAGATATTGAGAGTGCCATTCCATGGAGCTCGTGTGGAGTATTGCACGTAGCTGAGAGATGGTATGCTGGCTTTGAGAGACATTTTTTAGGATCAGTTGGTGCTGGGCTGGGCTATCTCCTGGGAGGAGCTGATACATACATATGGCTGAGATTACCCATTGGCAATTGTTCTTGCATTATTTTTGAGCTGTCATCTGGTACCAAATCATGGCCAACACAGTTTGGAGTGCGGCTGGGGTGTTATGCTCCAGAAGATGTTAGATGTTCCTTTGGTCACTTTTGGATGGGGTGAGTGCATACTAGCATAGATGTATCACAAGATGCACAAGATCGTGTATCAGGGGGCCTGCACTATGGTAGTAGGAGTGGTTATTTTGTAGATCTAGGCCTGGGAGCACCTTCCCATATTTAGGCTGATTTTTCATGATACGCGGCAGCCATTAGAGCCATATATTTATAGATACACTGGTCCGATGACCTAGCCCACACTGGGTAAGACTAAGCAATGGTGCGCACAGATTGATGATATGGCTGCAGTGATATGGCAACTGTGGGCAGCTACTGAGGTCTAGGATGATGCTCGTCAGGAGCTATTGTACATGTTTTGTTTGCGTCCTTTGATAGGGTGTACGATCACAGTGATCAAGCACTTTTTACTTACACATGTGCTATGCCAGTTTGGGAGGCCTTAGGATGTATCATTCAAGTATTGCACTTATGCCCGATTCATTGATGAGACAAAGAAGGGTTGGCAGAGGTAGCTTGACAGGGGGTGTAGCATGATAGATGCCCGGGTACCACCATCTCGATGGAATTATATGGTTGCAGTGATGAATGCAGGTGTGACACCTACATATAGAGATCAGTTGTTAGCACATCCATTTCCTAGGTTCACATCTCCAGTGGGCCAGATTCCTTAGGTGGTGCAGCCACCACCATAGTAGCAGGCACAGCAGGGTCCTCCTCCAGGACAGCAGCCTCAGGATCGGTAGCCACAGGATCAACAGCCACAACAACCACCACTTCAGAAATAGGATAGAGTGGTACATCCACGTACACATTAGACTACTATCCTTGTGAGGCCTATGGGATTAGATACAGGTGCTGGGCCTAGTGGCAGCCAAGATAGAGCTGCAGAGAAGGGTGATGATATGGTCATGGCCGATGTAGTTCTGACTGACCCTCTAGTAGGCAGATAGGTGATCTAGTTATAGGAGGCTCTTCATAGAGCAAGAGAGAGAGTCTGGCAGATGTAGAGAGAGCGTGATGACCTCCATACATAGGTGGTTATCAGAGATACCTGGATATCAGAGCAGGACTGGGAGGTCTATGAGTTGCGAGAGGCATTGGCTCAATCTTAGCTCGAGACTAGATATGAGGCTACTCAGGAAGCTTACTATTATGCTACATATACTCTTGCAGTTCCTGAGGCAGCAGATTAGATTCTACCTTTTTCAGAGTATGTTGGTGCTCGGGTTGTTCCACAGGGACCACCTCCAGCAGGACCACCTCCATAGGGACCACCTTTGGGTCCTCCTCCTTAGCATCAGGGCATGCCCCCACCTCCACCTCCTCTAGGTGGTTAGGTTATGATATATTTTGTACCACCATTTTGACCTATTGTGCTCGAGTAGCACCCTTGTACATTCAGATTGATCGATATATATATATATATGAGCTTGATTTTTGGCATCATTGTACATGTGTATATATTTCTTTAAATGTGTATGTTTTATGAGATGATTGCCTATATGATTTAGATGTATGTATTAGAAATGTATGCAATGGGTGAATATGCAAATGTTTATGCACGTGTTTTATTGATGTATGAAAATGCTATGATAGATGTTAGATGGATAAATTGTATGTATGATTTGATTTATGCTTATAATGGATGCACATGTTTATGGATATATGTATGCAAATGGATTTATGGAAATGCACTTCTTGAAAATGAATGGAATGTAATGAATTCAATGGTACTAATCATCTCATGCAGGGCATTCACAATATACAATAGATACTTGCCAAAGGGATGTGCATGAAGATCGAGAATGAGGATCGGACACTTGTGCAGTCAAGAAGAACCATGATGAAAGATGAGAACTTTTGAAGAATGAGAAGATAATGAAGAGAGCACAAAACTACCATGATGCAAGCCTAAAATGCGAATGCAAGCCTACAATGCAAATGCAAGCCTAAGCTAAATGCAATCCTAGGACTTTGGTTGTTGGACCCATCGTATTTATCATCATCGGGTGCTTTGGATCATCAAAGTCAATACAATCCTTACTGGTGCCACTATGACCATAAGAATATGAATATGACTTTCATCGAATAAAATATAGGAAATGAACATAAGCACCAAGGCACAAAAGCCAAGGTGACCCGAACATTGTTTCCAGTTTGATATAGTAAAAGTTCACAAGTAAACAAACACAACAATAACAGTCAAGGAGATAGTTTCGACCTCCCCTTAGCATACAAATAAACAAGATCGATGAATGTGAGGATTTTCCACCTTAATTTAGAAGCTCTTATCACATACACCCTATTTATTTGATGTTGCGAGATCATTGAAACCACACCAACAAGCAGTAGACAAAGAAAATATCAATGAAATTCATGAGAATAGATAGCATACCAAGAAAGAGTCAATCATATCTCAGCATGTTTTGAGGTTTACGAATGTGTCTATGTTTAGGATGTTGAAAAACACCATTGTTCTTGTGAGTGCAATGTGTTTGATTGCTATCGATAGATGTTTACATCATGAGATATCCGAAGTGTGTTGAAAAACACAGATGTGTCCAAAGAGAGTGTTGAGAAACACTATTTGATTAAGGTGTTGAGAAACACCAGTTTGTGCCAGTAGAGAGTTTTCCCTTTGACAAGATTACTGACTCAAGTGTAAATTGAAGTGTGATAAAAATGGGGAGCCATGCCCCCAAGTAACGAATGGATCAAAGCCGAGCAAAATGGATAGCGAAATAATGCAAGAAATCCCATCAATGTAGCGGCAGTAGGTAGACTCAGTGAGAACCACTGGTGACTGTCGCAAGAGATTCTCAAGCATAAATATTGATAAAGAGATTAAAGCATCGACAGGTAGACATAGTGAGGACCACTGGTGATTGATGCAAAAGAGATTCTCAAGAAGAGATGAAATGCTACGAGGCATCGGCAGGCAGACGCAATGAGATCCACTGGTGACCGATGCAAGAGGAGAACTCCAAAAGATAAGACAATGCCCCCTAAACTAGGAACATGCCCCTAAGTATGAAAAATTTCAATCCATGTGAGGTCGAGCAAAATCTCAAAGATGGCTAAAAGCAAATACACAGTAAAGCAGGAAAGCAAACTAAAGCTGGAAAGCAAACTGAAACAGGAAAGCAACTGCAAGAAAGCCAAGACATGTTGCAACAGATAAAGCATTGCAAAACAAGAGGCACCTATTTACCAGGTTTTCACCATCTTGGCAGAAATTCTATTTTTTCTACCATGACGCCTGTTTACTAGGTTTTCATCAATGGCACATTTTTCTCTTTTTCTCTTTTTTTTGTATTTTTCAATTTTTTTGTTCTTTTTTCTTTTTTTGATTTTTTTGTATTTTTGAATTTTTTCATTTTTTTTGATATTATCAAGGCACCTGTTTACCAGGTTTTCACCAAGATAATAGATGCATCAAAGTGCATGTTTGCCAGGTTTTCACTAAGATGATCATTTTTTTAGGACATTTTATAATTTTTAGGATTTTCTCAGAAATAAAGTATGTACACGAGCATGCAGAAGATATCTCAAATGTAGAATTTATTCAGGTGAAGAGCATTGATGGGCTCTTTGAGTGATTCACCTTCTATAGTGGAGAGCTAATAAGCGCCGGACCCAAATACTACATTAATGATATAAGGACCAAGCTAGTTTGGCTCAAACTTCCCTTTCTGAGTCCACTGTTGTTGATTTTTAGGATTCTCTCTTAAGATAAGATCACCTATTTGGAAGTCTCTTGGTCTGACTTTCTTATTATAACTCTTTGATATCCTCTTTTGGTATGCTCTGAGATGATCGAATGCCACCTTCTGACGTTCATCTAGTAACTCCAGCTCTTGAAGCCGAGATATTCTCATGTCATCATCTGTAATGAGGCCTTTCAAAGAGACTCGCAATGTAGGAATCTCCACCTCAATAGGCAGCACAACATCTATGACATAGACTAAATCAAAGGGCATGGCCCCTATTGGCTTTCTGATACTGGTGCGATAGGCCCATAAAGCCAAATTTATCTGGAGTGCCAATCTCATCCAGACTTGTGTACTGTACGGTGCAGGATCTTGAGAATTATTTTGTTAGAAGCTTCAGCTTGCCCATTACCCTGGGGGTAATAAATAGAAGACCAATTTTGAATAATCTTGAACTCAACACATAAATTTGTTAGATCTTTATTCTTGAACTATCCCCCATTATCAGTGATAATAGAGGAAGGCACACCATATCTACAAATAATGTAGTTTAAGATAAACATACCTATAGATTTTCCATCAGCTAGACTAAGAGGCATTGCCTCAACCCATTTAGTAAAATAATCCATAGCAGTGATGATGTACTTGTGTCCTCTTGAGGAAGATGGATATATCTGACCTACTAAGTTGAAATCCCACTATTGAAATGGCCAAAAGGTGATTAAAGGAATGAGTTCCTTAGCTGGAGCATGAATCAAGTTTCCATGGAGTTGACATTGCTTACAAGATTTGGCAAACTGCGTAGCTTCCTTCTCCATATCGAGCCAATAATAACCAGCTCTAATAAGCTTACAAGCCAGTGTTAGGCCATTTGAGTGAGAACCACAAATGCCTTCATGTACCTCTTCTAACATGCATTTAGACTCATTAGGTTCTAGACACCTAAGGAGGGTACCGTCTAGACCCCGTCTATGCAAATCATTTGCTACAATGATGTACCGTGAAGCACTGCGGATAGATGGCTTTTTTCATTTCTAGTATATGTGTTAGGAATAGTTTGGTTATGGAGATAGGAGTATATGTGGTGGTAGTGAGATGAATCATGTCCAATTATTGAACAGACCATCTGGGAGTCAGGAGAGTCATAGGCAGGGTAGCATAATGTCTCCTCTAGGAACTCGTGTCTGAAATCATTCTCTGACATTTGCAACATAAAGACCAGAGTAGCCATAGCATCAGCTACTTTATTATCTGCCTGGGGAATTTTCTAAAAAGTGACATGTGCAAAATAATTCTTAAGGTTGTCAACCATCCTTATATAGGGTACCAACTTTTCAACTTTGGTTTGATAAGTATTGTTTACTTGATTGATAACTAGTTTTGATTCTCCAAAGACTTTTAGTTCATCCACTTTCCATTCAATAGAAATCTTGAGTCCATTTATCAAATCTTCATACTCAGTGGTGTTATTGGTACAAGGAAACATCATTTTATATGCCTTCGGTAAAGAGTACCGCTAAGGTGTGATAAACAAAATTCCAGCTCCTGACCCCTGTTGGATGAATGAACCATCAAAGAACATTGTCCATGTTTGATGTGTGAGAAGCATAATGGACTCATCTGGGAATTCCATGTTTAATGGTTGGTGATCTGTAAGAGGTGCTTCAGCCAATTGATCTGCAATTGCCTATCCTTTAATAGATTTTCTCTCAACATATACAATATCAAACTCACTAAGGAACATAACCCATTTAGCTAGTCTACCTGTGAGGGTAGCATTACTGAGTAAGTATTTCAATGGATTGATCTTTGCAATTAACCTCATAGTGTGAGCCAACATGTAGTGTCGTAGCTTCTGGGAAGCAAACACCACTGCTAGGCAAGCCTTCCCAATCACTTAATAATTCATTTTGTAAGAGATCAATCTTCTACTGATGTAGTAAATGGCTCTTCCTTTATGATTTGGATCTTCTTGGGCCAAGAGAGCACCCAAAGATGTTTTCATCACTGAGATATACAGGATCAAAGGCTTCCCCTAAATGGGAGGCATCAATATGGGTGGATTAGCTAGATACTATTTAATTTGTTGAAACCCTTGTTCACACTCTTTGTTCCAGTCATAAGTCACCCCTTTATGTAGAGTCTTGGTGAAAGGTTGTGACTTATCAGCTAATTGCAAGATAAATCGCCTAATAGATTGAAGTCGACCTTGAAGACCCCTAATTTGTTTGATATTATAGGGTGGTGGAATTTCCATTATATCTTGTACCTTTTCTGGATCCACCTCAATTCCTTTTGCCAAGATAATGTAGCCAAGTAATTTTCCAGAAGTAACCCCAAATGCACATTTCTTAGGGTTTAGAGGCAACCTAAATTTCTCCATACGATCTAGTATAGGACCTAGATTAGTGAGATGTGTTTTTCTATCCATACTCTTGGCAAGTGTATCATCCACGTAATCCTCCATTGTCCTATGCATCATGTCATGAAATATTATAGTAATAGCTCTTTGATAAGTAGCCCCAGCATTCTTTAAACCAAAGGGCATAACATTCCAACAAAATATACCCCATGCACAAGTAAAAGCTATTTTCTCTTGGTCTTCTGGCATAATTTTGATCTGATTATAGCCAAAAAAGCCATCCATTAAGGAATACATCTCATATCCCGCTATCATATCCACAATCATGTCAATATTAGGAAGTGGAAAATCATCTTTAGGACATGCCAAATTTAAATCTCTAAAGTCTGTGCAGACCCTAATAGATTTGTCATGTTTGGTTACTGGGACTATATTAGAAATCCACTCTGCATAATCAATCGCTCAGATGAACCCAACTTTCAAAAGTTTTTCCAATTCTGCCTTGATCAGTAAAGCTACATGCGGATGCATCTTTCTAAGTTTTTGTTTGACAGGTTTCACACCCAGTGCTATTGATAAGTGATCCATAATGAGATCAGGATCCACACCTGGCATGTTAGAATACGTCCATGCAAAATTTATCTTTTTCTCTTGGAAAAATTCTATAAATTCCTTAAGTTCCTCTGTAGATAATGACTTGGCCATATGGATGATATGTGGATGTTCTTCTGTTCCTAGATTTATCGGCTAAGTAGGTTCAATTAACACTGATGAGCGTTCCTAGAAGTGACTCAAAAGTGCATCAAGTACCTCACCCTCAGGCGCCTCAGAGAGGTTTTCACCTTCAGGTACATCTTTTCTTTTTACTTTTTTTGGCTCTGATACTGCCACAACATGGTTTTCACCATCAGAGCACTTATTTTTTCTTCTTTTAATTTTCTGACTAAGGTACTTGATGTTAGCCTCGGTCATGTTGACACTTTCTTCACTAGTGGAGGACATTATGGGCTCAATAGTGTGAAGGTAGCAGGCTAAAGTGTAATCATTCTGGAATGTAAGGACTTCACTAGATGAAGAAGGGGAATTCTAGTCTATTAATTTAGGATGTTGGAGGGAAAAAGATGTGACAGTTTCAAGTGCGTCCACAGAATAATCATCAAAAAAAGTGTTAACTAGCAAGATGGGATCTAAACTGATCTTGTCCAAAGATGTGTTTGAATCCTTTTGATCTCTAACGACCAAATTAGAAGACATGTCAACACCTATAGACTCAAAATCATCAAGATTTTTACTAGAATCCTCACTTATGTCAAGAAGTCTTTCATAAGATCCTGCTGAAAAACTATCAAACTCATACTCATGAGAGTCTGTATCTGAACTCTGACTTGGGTGCTTGCACCATGAAGGTTTTTGAGTTCTTGTAATACTAGTATGTTCTTGTGTCCACCATTCTTGAAATTATGGAGGTATGTACTTTTCTCCTTTGAAGTTAGGATCTTGTAAGTCTTTCCATTGCTCATAAGTGCGTGTCTCAAATTGAGTAGTTTGATCAGAATCACTATATGTTTCAGCAGTACAGGTGCGTGGCACAAACTTATCTGTCTCAGCAAAGAATGCTGCCAAGTCTGGAGGGATGGGATAAGGAAAGCAATCCTCATCCAATCTATCTTGTATAGTGTTAGCTATAGTTGTACTTTCAGGTTCTAGTGTAGGCTCTATTTTTGGCACAAATTTATTGATCCCTAGATGAAACAAGACCTTTTTGAAACCTAACCCAGTGGTATCTTTTTTTTTTGACCTATAGCTTGAATAGGCTCTACTATCCCATTGCCATTCACACCTATCAGGCCGCTTCCTTTGTATCCAAAATGCTTCATAATCTTAAGACCCTCACTGTTAGGATTTAATTCATGAGCCGAGGTAGTTTGTTCAGCTGTGTTCTTTCCTTTACAAATCCAAGCCTTGATAGCTCTTTCCTCATCTTCATCTTCCAATGGCGTATTAGACCTTACAAATGTACCCTCATAAACTATCTCAGGGGTAATGGAATATTTTTTGTGTTCAGAAGGTCTCCCATAAGATCTAGGAGACAGGGGAAGAGCCGCTAATGACAACACGGGCTCCATTTGAAATCCCCTCATGCTTATATCTGTGATTTTCAGTGTCTATTCCATGTCTTTGAGATTGGCATCGTAGAGTTCTGTGTATTCTCTATTAGTGGGAACAAGACTATCAGCTGATTGAGTGAGAGAATTACAAGAAGATCCCATGCTAGCGGGAATGGTCACCTCTGCACCTTGAAAATAGAACTTGATACACTGATGGTATGTAGAAGGAACTGCTTGCATCTTGTGAATCCACGGTCTTCCTAGCAAAATATTATATGCAAGAGGAAGGTCTAGAACCTGACATATGATGTCTCTTTCAATTGGGCCAACCCAAATGGGTAACACAACTAGACCTTTAGATATTCTATCTTCTTCATCATAAGATTTTATGGTAATTCTTTTGCGGGAGTCTATGCAATCCTCGCCATAACCTAGTTGAGCAAGAAAATGAGTGGAGAAAATATTAAGACCAACACCATTATCAATGAGCATGTGATGGACTAACTGTTTTCCTATCAAGACTTCTATGTGTAGAGGAGCATTGTGCGAGTGACAAATTGAGTGATCATCTTCTTCAGAGAAAGATAAGTAATGCGGCAAGGTCAAATGACCCACCATGGATTGAAACTAATCCAAGTTGATATCTTTGGGGACATTAGCTTCAGTGAGAGCTTTGTCCATAATCTGCCTATGAGCAGGCGAGATTTTTAATAGCTCAAAAATAGTTATCTGAGCATTGGTCCTTTGAAGCTGGTCAAGAACACTATAACCAACAGCAGGAGGCGTAGGGACCACCTTCGTGGTCTTGTTGGTAGAACCAACAATAGTCTTATCTACAGTTTGTTTTGGCACAGATGTAGCAATAGGAGGGTTAGGACCCTTGATAGATATTCTAGCGTTAGACTGAGTAACAACATTCGCACAATCCTAAGATGTTTCCAATTGAGACTCAGGGCCTCTTATGACAAACGGGGCTCTGGGTCTAGAAACATTCCCACTTCCCTTTCTGGTAAACATATTGCAATATTCTACTCCCATTGGTTCAATCATGTTGATCACATTATCATAAGTGGCGTTGGCATAATTAACTTTGGCATTATTATTCTGAGTGTTGGAGGATTCACCTTTCTCATGATGAGGAAAGGGGTCTTTGAATGATTGATGATCTGAATTCTTGTTATGATTTTCCACAGCAATGACCTGGTTATCAATCAAGTCTTGAACTTTATGTTTTAACTGGTAACAAATAGTAGTCTTGTGACCTTTGTTCTGATGGTAAGCACAGTAATCATTCTCATTCCACCAATGAGGTATTGGTTGTGGATCGTATAAACATTTCTCCAAAGGAGCAAGAATTTGATTTTGCACCAAAGTTTTGAAAACTATGTCAATTGGTTCTCCTAGAGGGGTAAATTCATGCTTGGGTCGTGGTGCCCAAGGTTTGTTGCTAGAAAATCTATAAGACTATTGAGTATTGGTTGCAGCCTTTGTGATAGCTTTGGTCGCTTGCATACCCAAGGTGAGATTAAAGACCAGTTTCAAAGAAGTTGAATTCACATTATCAACTACCCCATCATTCACAACATCTCTATTTTTTTGGGGGAATTTACCTTTGTCTTTGTTGGACGATGAGGAATTTAGCTTGTTATCTTTATACAAGGTCAATTCACCTTTTTTAACCATGAAGGCTTCTATTCTCACAGCCTATTTTATCATACTATCAAAGTTAAGGGGACCTTGAAGTTGGACTTGATACCCAAAGTCAGGGGTGAGATTATCCAAGAATA
>MU223709.1:927388-948459 GCA_018584345.1 Thuja plicata | reverse complement strand
GGGTGGAATTGATTTAATTAAAAGCACTTAAGACTTTAGATTTAAATCAATTAATCATAGGGGTTTTTAGCTAATAATCATTGAGAATTTAGGAATTAAATGTAATGTCAGATTTATGCAAATTTGGCTTTTCAGCATTTGAAACTCAGTCAATTAAATTCAATTAGGGGAAGAATTTGCCTAATACAATAGGACTTTGAAGATGAGAAAATTGAAGGAATGCGCCAAAATTGATTAGGATTATTAGGTACCAATTTTGGGGTGTTACAAGGTGTGATGGTGATCTCGCCGATGGGCAAGTGAACGGTGTTATTATTCGAGTGTCACCTCTCAATAAGAGCAGTCACAGAACTCTATTAATCATATACTCTAACATATCTAGGAGGTGACCAAATCCACGCTGATGTATCACACAGTGCTCCTCATCAGACAAGATACCAATCAATGAAAATACTCATGGGTATGGCCTGTGCATAAGCAATGTACCTCTATACACCTACAAAAAAGAAAAAAATGGGCACACAATAAATCACATAGGACAAGGTTCGCCAAAAAACAAAGGGTATTACATTCAGAATAGTGACACAAACAATGGAGATGACATTAACATCAATATAAGAACCCAAAGAATCTGAGAAATGGAGAAAATAATTAAAATTAAGGGTACACTTTCTGCCAGAGCTAAAGAAACTGAAAACAACAGTTTAATAACTGGAAATGATGTTTCACATAGAAAATGAAGGAATAAATACTACATATGACTAATTCACCTAGAAATGATGGTTTACATACTGGAGATGAAGAAACAGGTTTTTAGTCTGCAAAAAAAACACCGAAAATGACTAAACAAGGACAGTAAATGACGTTTTCTAGAAAATGATGGTTTAAGGATGGCAAATGATGTTTTCCTAGCCTAAAATAATGAAAGAAAAACATTGACAAATGATGTTTTACAGATATCAGATGACATTTTACAGACCGTAAATGACATTTTCCTACTAGAAAAAAACCTTTTAACAACAAAAAATGACAAAATACAACAATGCAAATTTTGAATTAAATTTGTACGAAAAAACATTAAGTACAAGAAATAAATACAATGTTAATGACTACATACCACGGGTGGGTAATGTGCAGGTCATTGATGACATTGGGTAAGCTCAAAGTGATGGCTCTCTACTGGAATCAATATTTTCTCTATTAGAGATAAGAATTAGGAAAGTCAAAAGTAAAAATGATTAGTAAAAAAGGGATGTTTAACCAATTTGATCTCAATTTTTGGGTAATTAATTTTATTTTTAACCTCTTTTTAACCATTTAATCCCTTCTTGGCCCAATTTTAACCAAACGAAGCCTGATTTGAACCAAACAAAAAGTAGTTTCTCATCATTTATCCTTGGTATTGTCTTTATTGGAATCAAAATTGAAAGTTCACTCAAATATTCTAGTAATTGACACATATTTCATTTCATCAATAAAGATACCTAATCAAATGAGTTTATTTCAATTTTGATTCCAAGGGGGCGTCATTAATCCGATCAGCCAAGTGAGAAAATTATCTAAATTTCTAAATGACTGGGGCATCATTAGATTATTGTCGTAATGATAGGCATCCAAATCAAATTATCTTCAAATCTTCTTCAACAATCAGTCAATTTATCACATTATCAAACTGAACTATCATTTAATCAAAAATCAAGGGATTTTTGAAATCTTCTTCAATAATCACTGAACTTATCAAGTTATCAAACTGAGCTATCATTTGATCATACAAATATTCAAATTAGGTATCATATCAAAATGGAATTTCATCAGTTGGGTTGTTGACATCATCTAGCATCATATCAAGTTGATGGTATTGAATCAGTAAATCAATCAATCCTTCAAGCTTGGAACAAGTAGTTTTATCATGTCTCATATCAAATTGCTCTCTCTTATCAACATCAGTGTTTCAACATCACCTGGGGCATATCAATTTCATTGTATCACATCAAATTGATAGTATTCTTATCTAAACATCATGATAATTGACTTCATCGAGATCCATATCAAGTTAATTACCTCAATCAAGTCGTTAACGGTATCAGTTTCATCGCACCAAATCAAACTGATTATTCGATAAATTTTTTAGAATATTTCGTAAGGATAATCAATTTCATCTCTTTACATCAAATTGGTTATTTTGTTCTTATCTTCAACAATAGGACAGGTAGTCAATTTCAATACTTCTTATCAAATTGGTTATTCTGTTCTCAATCTATCATCATACACCAGTCAAGTTATGATCAGTTTCATCAAGTTTCATATCAAACTATTCATTCAATCTCCACATCAATGATTGCAATCTATTTGGCTCTTAGTCATTCTGGAATCTCTATTATTTTAATAGTCTCAATCGATTTTCATTTTAATCAAGTTTGGAATCAGTTTCTCATCAGGAATAGTTCATCAAAAATCCATATCCAATCGTTTGCTTAACCAGAATCTAGTTAATATCAAACATAAGGATATCCTTTGAATCAAAGCATTGACCACACATTAACTCAAAAGGGGGAGAATGTAATGAACTTAAATTGGTCTGGTTTAGTCAGAGGCCTAAATATCAATTAAATTTCCCTAGGGCCTAATCTAGGTATCAAATGTAATCTCAATCCTGATTATGTGAGTGAATCTGATTTGCTTATATAATTTATCAGAAATGAGAAATAAAATGATCAAGCATCAAAGGCTCATCATCAAAGAATAATGAATTAATTCATTAATTAATCCTAGCCTAATTAATTAAATCAAAATAAAAAATACCTTGGCTAGGGATATTAATTTAGTGAATTAAATAAATGTCATATTATCCACTCAAGCACAAAAGGACAAACAAGTTAATTCTAACCAATGAGCTTCAATCACATGGATCACTCAAGGTTATAATCTCAACCACTCATTGGGGATCAATCTCAACCATCCAATTCAAATTCAAATTTGAATTACTTTCCCTCCAAGGAGAGATCTATATAATCAACTCCTCTTAGCTTATTTTTATATAGTGCATTCATAGTAACAAGGTTGTGCTAGATTGATAATTGAGCCATTTTAACATCATTTGTAGCATTTATTAGATCAGATTTGCTTTGTTTTAGATTGTATTCTTAGCTTAATTCATCTCATTTGCGTAAAAAAAATCAAAAACATCATAATTAGGTGTATTTATGCATTGTATATTGAATCTTCCATCATAGAATTATCAATTCAAGTTGAATTTGTACATAATCTGAGAGCATTAATAAAATTCAATTGGATTTTTCATTTTAGGAAGAAATAAGACGACTTTAGTGAGTTATTTGATCAATTTGGTTGATTTTATGGACTAACTTACTAATCTAATGTCCTATTGAGTGTTGTGTTGTAATTTGTAGATAAAAAATAAAAATACATCACACATTGTAAGGGTGTGCATCATACGATTTTGATTTGTACATTCTGTATCTGGACTTAGCTATGTGCCACTTTGATGTAATCAAATATAGCTTTTAGGTTGACACGAGCTACAACCCAAGGTTTTCTTCCTGGTTCTTTCCTGTTGGTATGCTTGTTGAATTGTTGAACCAAAATTGTAATCATTTAAAACATAATAAAATATTTTTACTTTGACCCATAATCCATGTAAAATATTTTGTATTATATATTTTATTTATTTAAATTTATATTTTATATTTACATTATGTGTAGTATTCTATATTTAGTTCTACTTTTTAAATTGAATTGAATTTAATATTAAATATTAAGTTATATATTTAAATTAAATTTGTAATTTATAATTTAAATTTTAAATATATAATGATGAAATAAGTAAAATAAATAACTCAAAATAGTTATTTTAATTTATTTTAAAATAAAACAATACTTTTATTTATTTTTAAAATAATATAGATATGTTTTTTATTAAGGTAAATACAAGTTTTGAATGGAACCCAAAACCATTTACATATTAGAGTGTAAGATAAAAACCAACAGTCCTTACAAACATCGAAAGCCTGCTATACAACGAGAAGCAGGACCCTATTTAACCCTGGAGAAACCCCAAAAAAGGACACAAAAAGCAACCAAAAAATAATTACCAGCACAACTTCCAGGAAAACTACCAACACAAAATAGAAAGAGAATCTACTTAATATTTTCAAAGGCTTTCTCAGCCTCTTTCTGCATATCTTCCATCATGTCAATGGAGTCTTTGAGGGCTTTCAGCTCCTTAGGAATCTCTAGAAGTTTCATTTTAATGTCGCTTCTTGTTCTGGTTCCCGGGCCCGAACTCCCAGCTTTGTCTTCCATAGTGAAAGTGGCATTCTCCAGCATGCTGCTCTCCAAATAAGCATACAAAGCCTTAAGATTAAGCACAGAGACTTTTAGCCCCTCATTGCTATGCTTAAGAATAATACTTATCATATGCCCATTGTGGATGATTTTATCTTTCATATCTTTCAATAATATAGACATGTTAATATATAACAATAATATATTATAATGTAATGGTAAAATTTAATTGATAATAGTAAAATTATATTTAATAAAAATACAAACAAATATTATCAATCAAAATATTTTTTTTAATAATATATTTTAGTAATAAAATGTACAATATTACAATTTGTATTATAATATTTTTATTAAGTACTTTAGTAAATAATTGTATTATGTTAGTGTTGTTATATTCATTTTTCAATAATTAAAAATTATATTTTCTAATATTTAAATAAGAAAGAAACACATATAGATATGCACATATATTATTATTAAAGTTGAATGATCTAATCTGAAAAATCTAAACATTATTAAATAAATTCAGTTTAATTAGACACTTAATTAGGATTAGGATTAGTTTCAATTATGATTATGGTTAGGATTATAATTCAATTGTTTTTAGAGTTTGGGTTTCACAACATTAGCACTAGGTTTTGACTTCAAGTAGGGCTCAGCCAGGATAACAATTAGGACCAAAATTCAACTAGGGTTAGCGTTCGACTAAAGTTATATAGTAGAAATGTTAGGATTAAATTATGATTGCATTTCAAATATTAATTAAGGTTATACAAATATTTGAATATTAGAAGAAGGAGATGATTGAAGGAACTACACAAATGAGACTCATTGAATGTGCATTCTCAAACTACTAGTAACCTAAAATAGTTCTCAACAAGGTCAAGTTGTTCTGGGGTTCAAGTTAACATTCGATTTACTCAATACCTAATGGAAAATGCTTTTAAATTTAATGCTGAGAATTTATTCATGAAGCTTGGAATTTGGTGATTTCATGCCTCTATGTCACATCTACTCTCGAGATGTTCACTTCAAAATGAACATATTTGATTCCTTACTAAAATTCAGTTTTCACATTTCTTATTTTTTTTCTACAATATATCACATAATATATATACTATCAGTGTAACCATTGTACCTTCTTTTTTTATATTGTATTTAAAAGATAGTCCTATTTAGACATAATATGAGATCATTTTAGTTTAGATCTATGACTATTACTTCTATACAATATTATGAACATTTAGTAAGAAATACACATTGCACCAGCATCTAGGCATGTTGCATGTTTGCGAGAGTTGTACTTGGACTTTTATGTAACCATTGACTCATTAACCTTTAATGGTTATGGAAGGTTAGATATAAACTAACTAGCAAGCATTATAAAAATTGTTGAAACCAAATCAATCTAAACACTTAAATGCTTGTGTTAAATCAAAGTTGTTGAAAGAAAAAAATTTCTTTGAGTTTGAGTACTTATATTAAATTAAGATTGTAGGACAAATAAAATAAATTAGTAATACTAAACAAATTTAATATTTTTTAGATTTTCTTTTCAAATTTCTAAACAATGTTTTTTGAATACCGATAGACAAGGTGCTTCTCTAAAAAGAGACTAAAATATCTAATATACTTGTAGAATGATTATAAAAATTTCAAATATACAAGCTATAAATAAGAAAAATTGAAAAATAATGATATCAACTATAAAGAAAACCATTTGAACATTAACTGCAAAATATCTTCTTCTTTTTTACCTTTGGATTAGTAGTCCTTATTCCTCTAAGGAATGAGGCTACTACTAATTAATATATTTGCACTCAAACAATCATTTATTTTATCAAATAAGAAAATTGTAATAGTGTTGTATTTTATTTTTTAGAAAAACAATTACATAATCTATCTTATAGTATATTACTAAAATTTTATTGATTTTTTTTACAATCACAAGGTTTATTTATGAATTAAATAATTTAAATTTGAACAAAGAATAGAGAATTGGTTTCATAAGGAGGCTAGACAAGAATAAATTAAAACAAACCTTTGTAAGGAGAATGCACTACGAGCAGCGGAGTGGAATATTGTTGTTTTGTAATTAATTTTCTAGTAGTTCAATTTTATTAGATTTCCACAATCCATTTGATTCAAACAGTAGCTTTTGGTTTTTATTCCAAAACATTACACACAATCAAAACCAAAAGCTACTATTTGATTCCTAGTAGTTTCTGATGAAAATCTGAAATACTCTCAAGTTTTTGTAATTATATTAGTGTTTGAATTTCAAATTGTTTGGTTGCACTTTTCTTAGTTTGCAAAGACTTAGAAATTTGTGTTACCTTATTTGGTATCAAAGTGGGTAGTGAGAGTCTATGTGACCATAAACAAAGTTTAAAATTTTGTTGTAGATAAATAATAAAGAGTGTAGACATACAACTATAAATAACATGTGTTAGATGGGACAAGAGGACATGTTCGTAAAGGTGGAGTACCAAGAGGTGTAGACCCAACACTTTTAGAGATGTTGAGAGGCATCATAGCAAGGTGGGGTGCAATGAAAGTGTCACAAAGATGAGGAGTTTCAATGGTGGACTTTGGTGGTGATGGTGATGAATGAAGAATAAGTAATATTGAGCATAGGTTAAGACTGGGGGGTCAGATGAATTAGTCTTAGCCAAATCTTAATTTTTTTCTGTCAATTTAAATTTGAACAAAGAATAGATAATTGGTTGCATAAGGAGGCTAGACGAGAATAAATTAAAAAAAACCTTTGTAAGGAGAATGCACTATGAGAAGAGGAGTGGAATATTGTTGTTTTGTAATAATTTTTCTAGTAGTTCAATTTTATTAGATTTCCAAAATCCTTTTGATTCAAATAGTAGCTTTTGGTTTTTATGCCAAAAAATTACACCAAGAGGTGTAGACCCAACACTTTTAGAGATGTTGAGAGGCATCATAGAAAGGTGGGGTGAAATAAAAGTGTCACAAATAAGAGGAGTTTCAACGGTGGACTTTAGTGGTGATGGTGATGAATGAAGAATAAGTAATGTTTAGCACAGGTTAAGAGTGGGGGGGGGGGGGGAATCAGNGGTGGACTTTAGTGGTGATGGTGATGAATGAAGAATAAGTAATGTTTAGCACAGGTTAAGAGTGGGGGGGGGGGGTGAATCAGTCTCAACCAAATCGTAATTTTCTTTTTGTCACGCACACCTATTGATTATATTTATCCATCTAACCATCAATAAAAGAACTATAATGATGACACAAACACATAAGCACTAGATTTTTATATGGAAAACCCAATGTGGGAAAAACTACAGTGAGAACCACACTCACTATATGAATAAAAGATGACAAATATTTTGGCTACAATCCAAGGAGCTCACTGCTCTTGAAAAGGACTATCATGAAAAGGTGCACAACCTTATGGAAAGATACAAAAGAATTGCAAAGGAGAGACACATTATCCTAGGGAAATTCCTAATACTAAGCTTCGAGTGAATGTCTCTACTAGTTCTGGAGATAATTTATTTTAATGTGTGGATTTTAACACTAGGGCACATATGATTATTTGGGTGGAGGCATTAAATAGTTTATGTAATAATCATCTTGGTAGGGGCCACCTTACATTACGTTTAATGATTTAATTCTCTAAGGTTTGGTGATGCAGAAAGCTTGAAATATTTTTGGGGAACACCCAAAGTAATATATATCAAGCGTTAGGCTCTTCTTTGTTGGGAGTACACATTACTTATATCATAATTAGTGCAAACATAATGTGTCCTTAAATTATAGCAAGATTGAAGGAATAATATATGTATATATGAGCCACATTGAAAGATTATGTGTCATGAAATTTATAATCTAATACTTGGTAGAACTTTGATAGACATGAAAAATAAATAAATATTAACTCGAGTGTGGTGAAGTATTTGTTGAGTCTTCATTAATTAAAGAAGTATCATTTTGTGAAATAATAGGGATAGAAACGGTGGAAGAGATGAAGAGAAATGCACCTAGTGTTTTCAGAACAGGAGTTAATGTGATTCCCAGAACTACAAGAAACTTAATTCTTCCTGTTTGAATGAGGTGAAATTGGAGTTTTTGTTGGAGAGGAAGATTAGAAACATTGTTAATCCTACAAATGAAGTTATTCCTTTGAATTTTTGATAATAACCATTGTGCCTTGTGTCGTGAAAGGAAAAGAATAAGAAACTGATGATATGTAACTGATTGAATGTTTGATAATGTTAAGTGGAAGATAATGCAGGTCATTAAATCAGTTAATGGACTATATTGTCATTGATGTCAACTTAATATCATCTGTACGGTCATGTACATAGTGCCAAAGACTTTAGAGAACCAAAGGAACCAAATTTATGCTTTCAACAATACATAAAAGTCAAGTATTCACTAAGTGACAAACAACACCGATAAAGTGCACACCGACGGACAGAGCAAAGAAGAACAGTCATAGTGATACCCGACGATCAAAAGAATAGTGTTTCCTGATGAAGCAAAACCAAAGAATGCCTGATGAGAAAATTCAGAAGGTTTCCTGATGAGTAAAATTCCAATGATTCTAAATGGACGGAAATTAGAAAGCTAATTAGAGTCTCACCAACAGATCAGTCAGTTGTCATCGACATCTAACTGCAGTGGTGACCGACAAAATAGAGAGTTCAAAAAATGACAAAATATCTAGCTGGCAGAGCTAAATATAGACTTAATTGGTTGTCTACTTTGTTTTATTCAACCAGAGATAAGTGATTGATTTAAAGCTGATTTGTACAGTTGTCAAGAAGATATCTATGAGACAAATCAGGAGTTATGCTTTAAATATAATTGCCTAGATTGTTTATCATGCCAAGAATCAAGAACCAAGAAAAAATGAATATTATGTCTATATAAGAGACAATATTAATTCATTTACAAATGGGATTAAGGGGAGTGAATAGAAAGAGGATACTAAAGAGAAGCTGATGAAGAACAAATTCATGTAGTGCTGATCAAACAAGCTGAAGGAGAGCTAAGGCAACCGACAAACAGTGAGCACAACATCACAGAGCAAAAAATGTGGAGCACAAGGATTGAATTGATACATTGGTTAGAGAGGTAATGTACTTAAATAGATCTAAAAATCTGCAATTCAAGTTGCAATATGAATAGGTCATAGTGTTTTAGTTTAACCATTGAAGCATCAAGTCTCTTAATGAAGAAGGACTTAACAATCTTCTATATATTGAGGTACATCTCAAGGAGTGCCAAAAAGGTTGATTCATGAAAGTAGCATTGGACTTGCCTTATACTATTGATAGTCTAAGAAGGAGGCTGATTCAAGGATGGTAGAAACAGATTCCTGATACTAAGTGACAAACTCTATGTATAAAATCTTCTAACAATGTCACACTTAATAGTGTGTTTGTAACCTTTAACAAGGTTGGCTCCTAACAGGGCTCACTTCAGAAGAGTGAAAACTTGGGGTAGCAGTCCCAGTGGTTTTTCCCTTAATAGGATTTCCACATTAAAATTCATGAGTTATGTGTGTATGATTCATTTCTTTATTGTTTTTCATCTTACATAGCTAACACTAGATTGATTGGTATACTCTGCTTATTTATTGAGTTTTGATAAATAGTTATATTGCTTATCGGTAATCAAGAAAGAATAAGGATTGACAGAGAAAACTGACAAACAGTTAATCATTATTAGTATTTCATGGCATGCATCTTGTAGGGACATAATAATCTGAGATTTATTGATTGGTAATTAAGTTTGAAGGATAAATTTTTGAGGCCACTGATTCACCCCCCTCTCAGTTATTACTAACAATTGGTATCAGAGCTTGTTTACTTAGAAAGGAAGGTTTCAAGACCTAATTCAAGATCACAAGATGAACAGACAAGATGTGCCCAAGTTAAACAAAGACAACTTTGTTTCATGGAAAAGCAGGATAAGACTCCACTTATCAGGTATTGGTAATGATGTTACTCAAATCCTAGATACTGAATATGTGTTTCCCATAGGAGTATTAATAGTAGATAAATTCAGAGAGAAGCATGAGCCCAACTGCATGGTCATAGAGCTTTCTTCCTCACTCTCTGATGTTGAATTTGAAGATGTCAAAGATTGCAAAACTGCAAAGAAGATGTGGGACAAACTGAAACTTGTACATGGAGGTGATACAAATGTTCTGAGAGCCAAGGAAGAAAGCCTTAGAGGAAATTTTGATGATCTCAGAATGAAAGGAGAAAACATCACACAATACATCACAAGAATCAAAGAAGTAGTTAATGCTATATGAGGAGTTGGAGGTACACTTAAAGAGGAGACAGTGGTAAGAAAAATCTTAAGAACCTTACTGCCTGTATATGCTATTAGAGTTTTTTCCATTCAAGAAATGAGAGCAGTAGCAAAAAATACATTCACTCTTGATAGTTTAATTGGTAGACTAATTTCATTTGAGATGAATAACTTTGATAATAGTGTCTTACCGAACTTAGAGTCTACATTTAAATCTTCTATGAGAATAAGAAAATAAAGTCATAGACACACATCTAGAAGAGATAGTGAAAGTGAAAGTGAAGAAGAAGATCTAGATGAAATAGAAGCACTTATGGCTAGAAGAATGCACAGAGGCAAAGGTAAATACAAAGGCAAGTTACCACTTGTATGCTTTAATTGTAAAGAGATTGGACACTTTGCTGCAAGATGTCCTAACAGAAGAAAAGATGACAAAGTTAATGATAGATCTTTTGAGAAGAAATCTGATAGAGGTGATAACAAAGATTACAGAAGTTACCAACAATCAGAAAGAAGATATACCCGAGACTACAAGGATAAAGGAAAGAAATCTAGCTACCTAGCTACTTGCAAAGATGAAGATACTGACACTAAACGTGATGAAGACTTTGAGATGGTGTTTGTGGCTATGAAAGATGGTTCAGACGAAGATAAAAGGTATGTAGATACTGCACTCATATCTAAGGTTAGCAAGAATGACATCTGGATTATAGATAGTGGTTGCACTCACCACATGACTGGTGACAAAGAAAAGCTTGACACTTCTAAGTATTATAATGGTGGTATAGTAAGAATGGGTAATGATACACCTTGTCTAGTTGAAGGTAAAGGAACTATAATGTTGAGTAACCTAATTAAATGTGAAAATTCTTATTGGGTAAAAGGATTGAATTATAATCTGTTGAGTGTTTCTCAGCTGAATAATTCAATTCACAGAGTAGCATTTGAGAATAAGAAGGCAAAGATCTTCAATGAATCAAGAAGATTGATTAGTATCGATGAATAGACAAAAGGTAACTTATTCTATCTGAATGATACTAACACCACTTGCTTAATGACTAGAAATGAAGACATGGTTGTGGCACAAAAGATTGTGTCATGTGAATTTTGGCAACATGATGAAAATAAACATAAGGAGAAATGTAAGAGGCTTACCGACGATGTCAAACCCTGAAAACATCATGTGTAAGAATTGTCAAAAAGGTAAGATGACAAAGTCTAGTTTCAAAAGTAAAACCCATACATCTGATGATATTCTAGAATTAGTCCACACTGATCTATGTGGACCAATGAGGACAAAGAGTTATTATGGAGATAGATATTTTTTTCTCTTTGTTGATGATTACTCTAGAATGATGACAGTTATGTTTCTAAAAGATAAATCTGAAGCATTCAAGATGTTTAAATGGTATAAGGCTGTGGTAGAGAAATAAAGTGGTAAGGATTTAAAATGCTTGAGATTAGATAGAGGAGAGTTTATATCAGATGAATTCACTAACTTATGCAATGAGAATTGTATAAAAGGATAGGTTTCTGCACCAAGAACACCACAATAAAATGAGATTGCTGAGAGTAGGAACAGATCCATAGTTGATTGTGCTAGAACACTAATGATAGAGAAAGACATCACCCAAATCTTCTGGAGGGAAGCTGGCAGTACTGCTATCTACACATTAAATAGAGTATAATTGAAGAAGGACACAAAAAAGACACCCTATGAGCTATGGTATGGTAAAACACCCAATGTAAGTTACTTCAAAATCTTTGGTAGTCAATGTTATATCTTAAGGAATGATAGAAATGGAAAGCTTGATTCCAAGAATGATGAAGGTATATTTTTAGGGTATTCCACCAAGAGAAAGGCATATAAATGTCTTATCAAGGCTTCTAACAAAATTGTTGAAAGTGCAAATGTGAAGATAGATGAATTTACATAAATTAATGAGCTGGAAAGCACAAAAGAACTAGAGGACTACAACCATTTTGTATACTGTGAAGAACCTAACACTCTGCCCGAGAAACAATGCTTAATTCTAGAGCAACAAAATGTTGTAACTGATGGTCAGGCTACAAATACTGATGGTCAGGATAATAATCAAAATAATGTACAGAGTGATGAAGAATAGAGTGAAGGACAAAATGATGATCAAGATGATAGACAAAGTGTTGAACCAGTTCTTGCAAGATATGTAAGAAGGAACCATCCATAGATCTAGATCATAGGAGACAAGAAAGATGGTACAAGAATAAGAAGTAAGTCTCTAAACACAAGTTGTTTAATTTGTGAGTTTAAACCAAAATATGTCAATGTTGCACTTGATAATGAAGAATGGATAAGTTCTATGAATGATGAGATTGAGAAGATTGAGAAAAATAAGACACGGTCACTTTTACCAAGACCAGATCACAAGAATATCATCGATACTAAATGGATATTCAGGAACAAGTTGAATGAGAATGGAGAAGTCACAAGAAACAAAGAAAGACTAGTATGCAATAGGTATGCACAAGAGGAAGGTATTGACTATGGAGAGACCTTTGCACCCATTGCTAGGCTAGAAGGTGTAAGAATACTACTTGTTTATGCTGCATTCAAAGGATTCAAGGTATACTAGATGTATGTCAAGTTAGCATTCCAAAATGGAATACTTGAAGAAGAGGTATACATTGAGAAACCAGAAGGGTTTGTAGATCTGGACAAGAGAAACATGGAATGTAGACTTCATAAAGCCTTGTATGGATTGAAACAAGCTTCTAGAGCCTGGTATGAATGACTTCATTCCTATCTTATAAGTATTGGATTTTTAAGGACTAGTGAAAACAATAATCTTTATTTGAAGGAAGATACTAATGCTAACACTTTGATTGTTGAAATATTTCTTGATGACATAATATTTGGAGGCAATGATATGGTATGCAAATCATTTGCTAATGAGATGAGCAAAGAGTTTGAGATGTTTATGTTTGGAGAGATCAAGTTATTTCTTGGTCTATAGATCTTGCAACAATGTGAAGGTATTTTCATTACACAGCCCAAATACATTAAAGAGGTCCAGAAAATATTCAAGATGGAAGATTCCAGACCAGTTGGAACACTAATGGATATTGGATGTAACTTGACAAAGGGGGACAAGACATCAGAGTTAAATCAAACTTTGTATAGATCAATGATTGGAAAACTCATGTATGTTGTACACACTAGACCAGATATTGCACATGCAATAGAAATTGTTGGTAGATTTTCTGCTAACCCCAGGGAATCACATATGACTGTTGTGAAAATAATTTTAAGATATCTGAAGAATACTGAGGAATATGACTTATGGTATAGAAGAGAAGGAAAATTTGAACTTAAGGTGTTTACCGACACTGATTGGGCTGGAAATCTTGGTGACTGGAAGAGCACAACTCAAGGAGCATTCTTTATGGGTGATAGACTTGTCACATGGATTAACAAAAAGCAAGGATGCATCTCTCAGTCTATTGCAGAAGCAAAGTATGTTGTTGCTTCTGCAAATTGCTCAAATATTACATGGATCAAAAATTTACTGGAAGGTATGCATATTTAGATCCTAGAACTAGTAATTATCTATTGTGATAACCCCATTGCAATAAACATTTACAAGAATCCAGTCATGCATGCTAAGACTAAACACATTGCCATCAAGTATCATTATTTGAGAGAACAATTTCAAGCAAAAGAGGTGATACTTGAGTATGTGCAATCCAAAGAACAATTAGCTGATATCTTCACCAAGCCAATGCCCAAGGATGCATTTGAGTACTTGAGAAAGAGAGTAGGGGTCAAACCCTTGTCTACCAGTCATTAAAATGACCAGAAGGCTGCATCAGCCTACATATTATTAGAATATCATTAATGTTGATACACGCAAAGAGATGAACTTCAAGCTTACATCTATATATAGACAGGTATATATCATCACCGAGCACCATAGCATATTGTTGTATTGCTGATGGATAAGGGAAATTCAAGGAATATATTATGGATGGAGAGAAATGATTGTTTGACATTAATATAATATATTTGTGAAATATTTGTTTGGCATTGTTGTCAAAGGGAGAGAGATTATCCATATTATCACATTCTTCAAAAAAGGGAGAGAGATTATCCATTATCACATTACTCCAACAAGAAGAGATTATATCCTTAGGAAAAGAAATTGTATGGAAAGATTATACAAAGGGAGAGTTGTCGACAAGAGAAAAATACATCAAAAGAAAAGAGTACTCAAGGGAGAGAAATTGACACAAGGAGAGAGCACAACACATCACAAGATAGAGAGCTGCAAAAATAAAATCTTAGCTAAAACAAGAGCTTACCAATGGTCAGACATTTATCCGTTAACAGAACAAAAAGATTGGTAGTTTGATGAATCTCAATTGTTGTATTTCATATTGTAGTAGAAATGGTATAGTGTGATAATATAGTATATTTCCATCAATGTAAAAGGGATAGATTGATGATATGTAACTGATTGAATGTTTGATAATGTTAAGTTAAAGATAATGCAGGTCAATAAATCAGTTAATGGATTGTATTGTCATTGATGTCAACTTAATATCATCTGTATGGTCATGTACATAATGCCAAAGACTTTAGAAAACTAAAGGAACAAAAGTTATGCTTTCAAAAATACATAAAAGTCAAGTATTCACTAAGTGACAAACAACACCGATGGAGTGCACACCAATGGATAGAGTAAAGAAGAATAGTCATAGTGATACCCGACGATCAGAATCATAGTGTTTCCCGATGAAGCAAAACCACAAAATGCTCGATGAGCAAAGTCAGAAGGTTTCCTGACAAGTAAAATTCCAATGATGCCTGATAGATGAAGATCATGAAGCTAACTAGAGTCTCCTCAATGGATCAGTCAGTTGTCACCGACAACTAACTACAATGGTGACTGACAGAATAGAGAGTTCAGAAAATGACAAAATATCTAGCTGGCAGAGCTAAATATAGACTTAACTAGTTGTCTACTTTATTTTATTCGACTAGAGATAAGTGATTGACTTAAAGATGATTTGAACAGTTGGAAAGAAGATATCTACGGGACAAATTAGGAGTTATGCTTTAAATCTAATTGGCTGGATTGTTTATCATGCCAAGAGTCAAGAACCAAGAAACAATGAATATTATGTCTACATAAGAGACAAGATTAATTCATTTACGAATGGGATTAAGGGGAGTGAATAGAAAGAGGATGCTAAAGAGAAGCTTATGAAGAACAAATTCATGCAGTACTGATCAAACAAGCTGAAGGAGAGCTAAGGAATTCTACAGACAACCGACAAACAGTGAGCACATCATCACAAAGAAAAAAGTGTGGAGCACAAGGATTGAATTGATACATTGGTCAAAGAGGTAATGTACTTAAATAGATCTAAAAATATGCAATTCAAGTTGCAATATGAATAGGTCATAGTGTTTCAGTTTAACCAGTGAAGAATCAACTCTCTTAACCGAGCAGGACTTAACAGTCTTGTATATATTGAGGTACATCTCAAGGAGTGCCAAAAAGGTTGATTCATGAAATTAGCATTGGACTTGCCCGATACCTATTGACAGTCTAAGAAGGAGGATGATTCAAGGATGGTAGAAATAGATGCTCGATACTAAGTGAAAACCTATATGTATAAAATCCTCTAACAAGGTCGCACTTAATAGTGTGTTTGTAACCTTTAACAGGGCTCACTTCAGAAGAGTGAAATTTGGGGTACTGGTCCCAATGGTTTTTCCCTTAACAGGGTTTCCACGTTAAAATTCATGTTTTATGTGTGTATGATTCATTTCTTTACTATTTTTCATATTACATAGCTAACTATGGATTGATCGGTATACTCTGCTTATTTATTGAGTTTCGGTAAATAGCTATACTGCTTATCGGTAATCAAGAAAGAATAAGGATTGACAGAGAAACCTGACAAACAGTTAATCATTATTAGTATTTCATGGCATGCATCTTGTAGGGAAATAATAATAATTTGAGATTTATTGATTAGTGGTTAAGTTTGAAGGATAAATTTTTGAGGCCACTGATTCACCCCCCCTCTCAGTTATTACTAACAGAAATGATTAAATTACATAAAATTTACGATGGAGTATGGGATCATAATAATTTTTGTGGAGTTGGAAATGACTCTTCTTATTTCTTGGCACTCAAACTTTTAGTTTGAGTTATTTGGTGGCAACAAATAGGGACCCATCTTCATAGAAGGTGGTGAATGGTTGAAGACTTTGTATGAACATTTGATCTAGGTTGCAATCACTATAGCCACTAGTTCATACATTCTTGAGCACAACCCTCTTATTTACACATGGGTTTCACTTATTAGTACGAGTTTCTAGTCTAGATGGGGCATCTTTTATATCACTGTGGGTGCACCTTTTTTGTATTGGTAATAGCTCAATCTAAATGTTTCTTTTGTCACATATTTAACAAATATTTTTGGTAGCGGAACCTAGTTCATGGCTTCATTTTGGATTCTCTAATTTTTTAGGCAAGAATTCAAGACCATTTTATAGTTTTTCTCATTGAACAAGTAAGTTCATCTGGTATTTTGTTGGTTTTTACTTCGATGTCTTATGAAGTTCGTCTCTCTCTACAATACTGGCTACAAATACCTACAAGATGTATGAGAACATAAATCAAACCTTAAACTATTGTGGGTGTTTGGAGTAAACATGTCTATTTTGAACAAGCCTTCTTCCTAAACGTGAGGTTCCCAAATAGTGTTTGATGTTTTGAAAGTGAACAATTCAAGGAGAGAGTTTGTATAAGCAGTATTTTGTAGACCTGGATGACTCCTTTAATATAAATTTATGTAAATGAATAAATTTATATTATTTTGGGGTGTAACATTTGCTGAAGAGCATAAAAGTTTGCAAGTTGGTTGTGGTACTTCTATAGAACTGAATTTTTCTATGCATACCAACTTAGACTGCAACAAGAAATAAGGGTAGACTACTCTGTATAATTTATATCCTACAAACTGACTTATTTATTTTATCTATTGCTTCTTGGTTTAATATACATAGTATGTTCTTAATGAAAGAAGAGACCTGAAACAAATTAGCGAATGAAAACTAATGGGATCACAAATTGGGTATCAAATGATTATAAAATTAAGCTCTTAGGAGATTGTCTATGTTAGAAGATTAATCTTTTCTTGTATTTATTAATTATAATTTAGAGATTCTATGGAATCTCTACATGTATTTTTTCCTCTAGTCCACGTGGGAGGACATGTCATTTCCTGTAATTCCTTTATTAAAGAAATTAGCTCATCCTCCTTAAGAGGATATTGACACTTTGCACACACCTATTATAAATGTTGGAATTAATAAATTGGTGAGTTACTTAGTAACTCCTCTCGTCATCTCTATTTAAGAGATGCCCCTCTTTCTTATTTCTACTCTTTGGAGTCATTATAATTGAGATACTCTCTCTCTCTCTCTCTCTCTCTCTCTCTCTCTTAGGCCTTTCCATATTCATAATATCACATGGGTTTTTTCTTTTCTTTTCCCCTTTCAAAATTTTCTTGTCTCCTTGTATTGAATTTTGGGTGCTTGCTCCATGTTCATTTTTTTCTCATGGTGACATTTTCTTCATCATCTATCTCTCTTGGATTATTTTTATTTCCTTTCTCTTGTTATTTTCCTTACATGGTATCAGAGCTTGGGTTGCTAATCCTTGTTTGAGTGTAGTGTTCAAGGTTACCATTCTTTGGAGCACATCTTATTGGAGACTCTTGTTTGATAAACAAGCTTGAGCTTCAGTTACTAACTCTTGTGTTGTAGATTTGTATTATCATTTTCTCTGACCCTCTTTGTTCGGCTTGCCACCAGAGAGTTTTTTTTGAATTGTTTTTGTTTGGATAGTTTACTGCCAAACCCATTTCAATCTGCATTGTATTTTTGTTAATCTCTTTTGGGAAACCACAATGTTTATATTCTTTTCTCTCACGTTTCTTGCAGGTTATATTCAAATTGATTTTTTAATATGTTTTCATCTGCAAGGTGTTTTTAATTACAGGGTTAAAAAAAAAATGTCTTGGATTTATTTTAAATATCTTTGTGCATTTAGACATCTCTCTGTTATAATCTTTGTTTTTCATTAACAATTTTTCTTGCAGGTTTAAATCTCTAAATTTTCTAACAAATCGTGATCTATCTCTGTCATTTATAACCCATATATCTCTTATTTTTCTTGATGTTTGGGCATTGCTTCTTTGTGTTTACTTTCAAATCTCATACAAATATAATTTATTTTGGTGCAACCTTTCTTTGTCCCCTTGTATGCTCATTTTCACCTCTTTTCCATCTTATTATCAACAGATTCTCTTACCATTTTTCCAAGCATTTAAAAATTATTAAATCTTACTCTTCCTTTCTTGCATAGTCTTGTTTGTCACCTTATCTCTTCTTTCACCTTGGATTCTATTGGATTTCAGCATTTTGTATTGCGTAACTTTCTTCATAGCTTGCACAACTTTATTTCAACTACCCACCTCCCTTCTCACTACTATTGAACAACCTTCCTTTACTTTGTGTGTGAAATATTCACCATATTGGGAAACCTTTTTCATTGTTTGTGCAACCTTCTAACTTTCTTTTGCACAACATTTGCCAACTCTATCTTGCGCAACATATAAAACTTAATTTGACAACTTTGTCTTTGGTCTCCTGGGCACTTTTTTCATTTTACTTAGTCTGCAGCTTCTCCTCCCTCACAGGTTGGTCTTTGGTTTATTTCATAGCTCTTCCACTTGGATTTTAGTGTACAACTTGGTTTATTCTATCATAGTACGCATCTCTTACCTTATTTATGTTGTTCAATCTACAATTTCAGTCAAATTCAATCATCAATTCTACCAAATACAACATTTCTTCCTGCTGTGTAACTCCTCTATTGATTAGTTGCTCCTTCTTTGGATGTTTTTTGCTGCGATTAACTAGAATTATAGTAAAAATGTCTACGCTCAGTGTTTCTTTTTTAAAATAACTATATCATTTGAACGATTTCCAACTAGTTTTACTTCTATTACAATTCATTTAATCGATTTTCTTTCAAACACTTTCAATATCTTATTTAATAGTTTACTAATGTTTCTTTTTTTAAATAATACTAAATACATTATTTTCTATAATAATTTGATTTTTTTCAATCATCATTCAAATTAATTGTTTCATCTAATTTCAATACGTTATTTCTATGAATTAATCAAGTTTTCAAATAAAGTCTTTTAATATAATTGTTTAATTGATTCTTTTTAATACATTTGTTCTACAATTTTTTTATAGTCCAATTGAAGTTTTAATTTCTTGTTAATCACTTAAAAATAATTATTTTAAAGTTTTAACAAAAAAATTCTTTAATCATTCAAAGGTTGATAAACAGCGTGTCATCTCTTTCATTGGTTTAATTCGCATCTTCTTGGTCATTTTTGGTGTTCATATTAGCCTCGAGTTCATTAGCTCTCTCTATGTTTTTTTCCTTCTGATCAATTATTCCTCTGCCTTGTACCTCCTCTATCATTTGAATCATCTTTGCATCTTTTTCATCTCAGTATCTTCTAAAACCTTCTGTCATACTATTATGCCTGCAGGTAATCTTAATTTGTTTAAAAGTTTGAATGTTTTTAATTACGTTGAATATTTTCAAATAGTTTAATTTACTTTTTTTTTAATAAGTTTCACTAAATTTGGTTTTTTAACTAGTTTCAATACATTTGTTGAAATAGTTTAATCAATTTATTTATTAATGATTTAAATCATGTGCTCCAAAATATTTTAAAATAACGTTTATTTAGTTTTTTAAATATCATTTCAATAGAATTAATCTTTTAAAATTCATTTTTCTAGTCAGTTTAAATTTTTTTACAAAACAATTTAAATTTTAAAACCGTTATTTATATGCTTTAATCTCATTTTCAATTAAGGTCTTAATATAGCTCTTTAATTCATGCTTATTCAAGGTTAATATTGTGTTTCTTCAACCTTTTCATAGTTCAATTGAAAATTTAATTTCATGTTAATAACTTCAATAGAGTTTTGTTTTTGCTCAATAAACGACCATAGCCTTTTTATTTTATTAATATTCTTATTATTTTTTACACCTCCGTTCAACATCAGGCACTGGTGGGAAAGAACAGAGTTAATAAAACCCCCCAGTATTGCCCAGAGACCATAGTCCACTCAGACTAAATAAAAGTAATGAGAGTACAATGATTATGGGGGCATACCCCTAAGTACAAGGATAAGAGGGCATACCCTCTGTAAGAATGAATTTAGAATAACTGAGAGGGGAGGGGTGAATCAGTTATCCTCAGGTCTAGATGTAGCAAATAAAAACTTTCTGTACTTCAGATCTACTCGACAGCAGTAGCATAAATCAACAACTTTAATCATGCAGTTTACTGTCAATTGAAATTAGCTT
>MU223709.1:906486-920216 GCA_018584345.1 Thuja plicata | reverse complement strand
TCGGTCTCGAGGGTGTTGGTGGTGGTGTTAGGGTTGGCAGTGGTAGGATTGGGGGGTGGTCTAGTGTTTCCAGAGTTGGGTTGGGGGCCATTTTAGAGGAGGAGGAGGCCTTAAAGGAGGAGGCACCCCAGTTGGTGTGTAGAGTATGTAGGCGGACAGTGGCAGTTTTGGCTCCCCGACATGAGGATCAGGTTATTATTGAGGATGTGGATGTGGAGCTTGCAGATATAGATGTGGAGGCTCTTGATGAGCAGAGTACTGAGATAGGGTCCTCAGGGGAGAGTGGTAGTAGCAGGAGTAGCACTAGAAAGAGCTCAGAGAGTGGGGATGATTTCATGGTATTGAGACAGAGAGGAGGAGAGGGGCTAGGGGACAGTACAGAGGAGGGTGATATGGATGTAGCGATGGGAGGTATGGATGATGACCCCTCAGAGGTTGAGCATCTTTCTTAGCAAGTTCAGGATTTATAGGCCTGACTTGCTTTATCCAATGCTTGTGCTACCATTTTGGAGGGGCGTGTGACAACTGCTGAGTCTAGAGAGCGATAGGCTTAGGCCGAGGTCTACTCATTTATTGACAGTGTATAGGATATTTCACAGAGAGATATTTTGGATAGATAATATAGATCTGGGCGAGAGGCTTAGAGGGAGATAGAGTACTAGAGACAACACTATGAGGGCGCAGTTCCTGCTGTAGAGGGGGTTCCTAGTTACACAGCATCTCAGAGATCTAGCAGGGTGCAACATTCATAGAGTAGCGGTGTCAGAGCTCTTGAGTCCTCCCATAGGATAGATTCTAATATGCCTCCCCCTCATGCCCCTCCTGGTGAGGGTGGGGGTACTTCTTGTTGATCATGCTCCTTGTACCATTTTTGTAGTGATGCATTGTATACTCTGACTAGTACCATTTTTTGTATCTCGATACACTGATATATATATTGATATACATGTTGATTACCTTCTTTGTTCAGACTTGTGACCTTTCATTTGTACTCAGATAGTTTTGATTTACATGAGATGCAACTATATTCTGATATGATGTGCAATGGTTTACTTGTTTATATGTATGCAACAATGTGATTAGTGGTTTAGATGATGAGATGTATATACCATTTGTTTCTATTATGCTGACTCGTATATGGATGATTTTACTTTCCTATGATACTGACATGTCATGCAGGATTGTGTAAATGAAATGCCTATTTATATGAGATGCTTTATGGATGCATGTGATTTTATGATTTATCATGTATGTAACTACCATGTTCTTTCCTTTTTTCTGATGCACTTAATGGAATGAATGCAATCTATTATGCATAAAATATGTGAGTAATGCACGTGTTAGTTAGAAAGAAGTTAGTTTGGATAGATGTGCTCTGAGATTGATCTAATAGAATGTAATGATAGAAAAAATTTCTCTTTTTTGCATTTTTTTGGATAGATATGATTTGATAGAATGGATGAATGTCCCAAGTCACTGCCCCTGTTTCCAATAATTGTAATCATTGCATCTTTTTTTGTATTTTCTGATATTCCAGAAGAGCGTCAAATGATCCAGATCACATACCACCTGGATACCTCCACAACCTCTTGATAGCGGAAGGAGTAGAGAGATTGAATAGAAAGAGACCCATAGTGCACCCAAATATTGACCATCTGGATTCAGCTATGTTCCTTGTTTGAAAAGAAAGAGAGCCAAGAGCACCTAGATATTGACCATCTGGATACTGCTTGTCCTCTAAATTAATCTAAAACAAAGAAATCAAGATAGAACTCCTACGCCCCTAGAGTCTATCTGGATAGCATCGTGAGCTCTTGATTTCTGAAAAGGGAAAGCCAAGCAAACAAGATAGAACTCCTACACCCCTAGAGTCCATCTGGATAGCATCACGAGCTCTTGTTTGCAACATAAAGGGAAAGACCATAGAAACTAAGATAGAACTCCAAAGAAAACTTAGAGTCCATCTGAATAGTGTTGCGAGCTCTTGATTCTATAAAGAAAACAAGCACAATAAAAGAGAAGGAATTTCCAATTCTTTCCCAGGTTTAAGCTTAGATCGTGGAACTGCGCAGCAGCCAGATAAGTGACAGTGCCTACCACATTTATCCTAAATCATCATGGCCCTAAAATTGAAATGAACATTCAACAGACAGCAATCAAAGAAAATAAGTCATGATCTATCATAGCTACTCTCCTCACATGGTGGATCCTGGAGTAGTGTAAGAACATAACCCTAAAATATAGACTGACATCTGACTGACTTGACTGACCTAGTCAACATTTTTTTGTGTGGTTCCTTGATGTAGTTGGATCTCTTGATTGGCTCAACTCTTTGGATAGGCTTGATTGGCTTGATTTGATTGATCATGTTGGCAGCTAATTAAGCTGTGTCAGATGGGGGCCAAATGCTTGTTCACAAAGCTCATGATTGTGACAGTATTGTTTGATAGTTTTGATTGCTCTAATTGTATTGGCAGCTGGTCAAGCTGTGTCATATATGCCCAATGCTTGTTTGCAAAGCTCATGATTGTGACAATTTGATTGATAGATTTTGATTTGATCAATTTGGTAGCTGATCAAGCTGTGTCAAATGGGCCAAATGCTAATTTGCAAAGCCAATGATTGTGACAATTGATTGACTTGGCATGCTTGTGCCTTACTTTCTTGATAACCGAGTTGGTTTTATTTCTTTGGGATTTTGCAATTTTTGAATGTTTTTTATTAAGATTGATTTTCTCTTGATTTTTTGAACTTTTTAGGATTTTTTGATGAGTTTTCTGATATTTAGGATTTTTTGGATATTTGGAATCACCCCCTAGTCTGGTGGACCAGTATTAACCATGGGTAAGCGTTTGGTGCTCAGAGGGGATTTTACTTCTAGAATTGCTTGGGATAGTTAGTCTTGCCATTTGAAGTGTGCTCAAGCTTTTGGAGCTCATTGATGGTGAAGCTGGATTTGAACACTTGGCGCCTGTTTGCCAAGTTTTCACTAAGGTACCTACTCAATAGCGTCTGATTGCCAGGTTTTCACTGAGAGAGTGATTTTTTTTTCTCTTTACCTTTTTTCTTTTTTGCTTTTTTTGTTGTTACCAAGGCGCCTGATTGCCAGGTTCTCACCAAGGTAACTTTTGTATTTTTTAATTTTTTTGGTATTTTGTGGATATGTAGATAAGTTCCTTAACAATAGAGACCTTTTAAGGGTAGAACCTCTTTAGGTGCATGCTGTTGATGTAGCCAGGGAGCTGATCTCCTTCTGGTGTTGCTAGTATGAATGCCCCATTCTGAGTAGAGCTAGCAATAACAAAAGATCCTAGCCAGTTAGGCTCAAACTTACTAGGTTTGACTCAATTTGCTTGATTCTTCTGATTTTCCATGAGGACAAGGTCTCCTACCTAAAATGTTCTTGGCTTTACCTTCTTGTGATATTTCCTTCTAAGGCGATTCTGATAGCCTTGTAAGTGGTCGAAGGCATGCTGCCTTCTTTCATCTAGTAATTCTAGCTCACTTAGTCGTGCCACTCTATAGTCTTCGTTGGAAACTAGGTTCTTCAATGATATCCTCAGGGATGGGGTTTCCACTTCAAGGGGTAATACCGCCTCTGTTCCATAGACTAGGGAGAAAGGAGTTGCTCCTATTGGTGTTCTCACACTAGTTCTATATGCCCATAATGCGAGACTAAGCTATAGATGCCAGTCTCACCTTGATTCATTTACTGTTTTCTTCAGAATCTTCAAGATTGTTTTATTGGTGGCTTCGGCTTGGCCATTCCCTTGAGGGTAGTAAAATGAGGAGAACCCTTGTTTGATGCAGAATTGTTCACATAGGTCTTCAACATCCTTGTTCTAGAAAGGGGTACCATGATCCATCAGGATTGTTTGGGGGATCCCATATCGACAGATTATGTGGCTAAGTATGAACATTTCTATTTTCTTTCTAGTGATGTAAGTGAGGGGAATTTCTTCCACCCACTTGGTGAAGTACTCCATTACTGATATGATATACTTGTGTCTGTTTGCTAAAGAAGGTGTTATTTTGGCCACTAGGTCAAATCCCCACATTGAAAATGGTAATGGTGATGTAATGGGATTTAGTTCCTGGGCCGGTGCATGGATGAGGTCTCCATGAATTTGGCACTGTCTACACCTTTGAACATGCTTGTGTGCATCTATTTCTATTGTTGGCCAATAGTATCCCATGTGGATTATTTTCTTAGCTAAGATGTTTCCACCTCTGTGGATTCCACATATTCCTTCATGTACCTTGTACAAAGCTTTCTGGGATTCCATGGAAGTGAGACATCATAATAATGTTCCATCGAGACTTTGTCTATATAGAGTAGTTGAGAGGATAGTATACCTAGAGGCTTGGTGGATGAGGGCTTTTCTCTGGTTCCTAGACAAGTTTGGGGGAAAGACATTATTTTGGAGATAGCTATAGACATCTTGGTACCATGGGGATTCAAGAACAACAAGGACACACCCTGATTCTATGATAGATGCCTGATGTGATGGCACCAAGAGTTTCTCCACTAGAAATTGGAATTTGGTATCATTACCTGGCATATCAATCAGTGATGCTATGGTAGCCATCGCATCTGCTGCTTTGATCTATGCTCTTGGGACTTGCTCGAAGAGAATATAATGAAACATGGTGTGCAGTTGTTCCATCTGTTCTTTGTAAGGTATGAGCTTCTCATCTTTGGTCATGTAGTCATTATTAACTTGGCTAATGACCAACTGTGAATCACCAAAGACTTTCAGATTCTTGATTCTCCATTGAATGGCTATCTTTAGGCCGATTACCAACACTTCATATTCTACTATATTGTTGGTGAATTGGAAGTTAAGTCTGAAAGACTTTGGAATTGTATCATGATCTGGAGTGATAAGAACTATCCATGCCCCCACACTATGGTTTGTACATGATCCATCAAAATAAAGTTTCCATACCTTGATCACCGGTTGTAGTGTCATGATAGAATCGTCAGGAAAGTCTGAAACAATAGGCTGGTGGTCTTGAATTGGTGCCTCTGCTAGTTGATTAGTGATCACTTGTCCTTTGATAGCTTTTCTTTCTACATACTCAATGTGAAACTTGCTTAAGATCATTACCCACTTGGCCAGTCATCCAGTGAGCGCTGCTTTTCTTAGGAGGTACTTGAGAGGATCAATATGTGTAACCAATTTTGTTTGGTGACTCAACATGTAGTGTCTGAGCTTCTGGGAAGTGAACACAATAGCCAGGCGTGAATTATCAATGGGCATATAGTTTATCTCACATCCAACCAAAGTCCTGCTTAGATAGTAAACGACCCTCTTTTTTCCTGCATCATCATGTTGTGCCACGAGGACACCTAATGTTGATTCAGTTGCTGAGACATATAGAAGTAATGGTCTACCTTGTACTGGTGGTACCAATATAGGAGACTTTAGGAGGTAGTCTTTGAATATATGAAATGCATGTTCACATTGCTCTGTCCATATGAACTTAATGTCTTTATTCAATAGATGTTGGAATGGGTGGCACTTGTCTACCAGTTGAGCTATGAAGCATCATATAGATTGGAGCCTTCCTTGTAACCCTCTTAGTTGTCTCAGGTTTGATGGTGGAGGAATCTCTAATATTTCTTTGACCTTTTCTAGATCCACTTCAATTCCTCTGTGTGATACTATGAATCCTAGTAATTTTCCTGCTGTGACACCGAATGCACACTTTTTTGGATTTAGTCAGACTTTGAATTCCTCCATTCTATCAAAGATGGGTCCCAAAACCTATAGATGATCCTTTCAAAGTATTTATTTGGCTAATATTTCATCCACATAATCTTCCATTGTCTTGTGGATGAGATCATGAAATATGGTTGTCATTGCCCTCTGATATGTTGCTCCAGTGTTCTTTAGACAAAATGGCATGACATTCCAACAATATGTTCCCGAAGGACATGTGAAAGTTGTTTTGTGGTGATCCTCTAGCGCTATCCTTATTTGGTTGTAACTTGAGAATCCATCCATAAGTGATAGCATTTCATGCCCTGCAGTTAGGTCCACTATCATATCGATGTTTGGAAAGGAAATTCATCTTTGGGACATGCTATATTGAGATCCTGGAAGTCTGTGCAAATCTGTATTTGACCACTATGCTTCATAACTGGTACCAGGTTAGATATCCAATCCACATATGGTATAGGTCTAATGAATTTTGTGTCCAAAAGCTTTTTCAATTCGGCCTTGACTAATAATGCAATGTGAGGATGCATCTTTCTTAGCTTCTGTTTGACCGGTTTGGCATTTGGTAGTAGTGGGAGATGGTGTAGCACCAACTCTGGATCTAAATCTGGCATGTCTGAGTAAGACCATGCAAAATTGATCATTCTTGCCTTGAAGAAACTGATGAACTGTTCTCTCTCCTCAGGGGTGAGAGATTTTTCCAAGTAGATGTTCTTTGGGTTCTTGTCATCCCCCAAGTTGATTTCCTTTTTCTCTTCGGCTAACAATGCTAATTTCTCCTCTGTTAAGGGGAGGATTTCTCTCTTTCCATCTTCTAGTGCATCAAAGAGGTTTTCTCTAGAAGATACATCTTCTTTTATCTTTTTACTCTTTTGTTCTTTTTTCTTTTGTTGACTGGAAAGAGGAGCTTCCTCCCCAAAATATGCTACTCTATCTAGGTTAATGGAGAATCTTACCTTGTGATCTCCTGATGGAATGCCTTCCCTTAGTCCCATGAAATGAGCTATTGCCTTGTCATTCTAAAATACATCTAGATTAGGTGGCCCTTGTTGATCCCACGCTATAAGCTCAGGGTGTACAAGACAGACACTTTCACTACTGTTTGGCTTAGGTTGACTAAAAGGGACTGTGGATATGGTGCCTACAAAATTGGATTGTGATGAGGACGCATCACTTGAGGTCTGATAGATGACATGTTTGTTTGTATAGGGTTGTTTGGTAATGGTCAACTATTCAAACAGGTCTGCTAGGTTTATGATAATATTGACTCGAGGGGAAAAATAAGGGATTGAGGGTTCAGAGTCATGGAGGGATCTCCACTCATACTCATGGGAGTCTGTCTCAATGGAATGTTTGTTTGGTGTCTCACTTCCTTGGTTATCATCAATTGCTATGTGTAGGTTTATTTGGGATTGTGTGGTTCCCTCTTTAGTGGGAAAAAAATGCACTAATATGTTTCTTATTAGGACGTGCTTAGTGTTGTGCCCCTGGTGCATCTCTGCTACTTGCTCCTAATTGACTTGAATGTCTTGGATCACCAAACTTGTGCTTTGTTGTCCATAGCCCAAACCTCTTATGTTTCTTTGGGTTGGTGGTAGAGGCAATTCATATATTCCTTGTTTTCTTGCCCCCAGCCCAATTGTCCCATCATACCCAAATCTTTGTATCATTGTGTAACCGTTACCATAGTTTTCCAAAGGTAGTGGTGGTTGGATTGTCTCATGGGAGTCTCGGTATAACCAGGTATTGATGTCATACTCAAAATGATTATCCTCTGCTATGTCACCCCATCGGACAAAGGTTGTGGGTGCACATATAAATAGAACCAGTTGTAGAGTTTTTGTTGCAATAACAGGTTGTGGCATACTATGAGTTCTTGGGCTTTGAGGCATGTATGTGATGGTAAAAGCCTCTTCATATCTATATTCACCACATCCCTTGTTTGTGATGGATATCTTGCCTGATTTCTCTGTGACATATTTAAGACTTATATTTGAAGAGGAGGAGATACTTGCATCCCGGTTAATGACTATCTTTCCCGCTGCTCATGTGACATCTTTTGGATTCAAATCTAAAGAGGATAGAATGCTTGCATCTTGGTTTGATGGTACTTGGTTATCAGTGCTAATTTGTACCGCATTGCAATATTGGAAGGGATTGGGATCTCCCTCTATGATGTTCTCCTCTCCCTAGTGAGGGAACTTGATGCATTGATGGTATGTTGATGGTACAGCTTGCATTTCATGTATCCAAGGTCTCCCTAGTAACATGTTGTATCCCAGTTCAAGATCTAAGATTTGGAAGGGTGTGTTTTTTACCACAGATCCAATGCGAATAGGTAGAATGATAATACCCTTAGAGGACCTTTCCTCTTCATCATAGGCTCTTATATTTATCCTCCTTGTGACATCAATACTTGATTCTGAATAACCAATTGCTTGATTAACTTTAGAGTACAAATGTTTAACCCAGCTCCACCATCAACAAGGACCCTACAGACAACGCTTTTTTGGATCTGCACAAGTAAGTGTAGAGGATCATCATGTAGAGGTTTATGCGGAGGTACATCATGGTATGTGAATGTGGCATGTTTGTTAGTTTCTATATGGTTGACCATTATTTGGAAGCTCTCAGGTGTTATGTCCCTTGGGACAGCTACATTCTGAAGTGCTTGGTCAAGTGCCAGTTTATGCTGTGGAGATATGCACAATAGGTCAAACATGGAGATCTGGGCAGGTGTGCACTTTAGTTGGTCCACTATGCTTGTTTGTGGATCCAAGTTTGCTATAAGATTGGCTGATGTAGTAGCTGAGGATGGTACTCCTTGCAAGATGACTCTAGCATGACGCATTATTATAGCACAATTGTTACCTTGGTCTCTGATAGTGATTGTAGCCACATGGCTATCTGAAGGGTTGAGGCAATTGATAACATTATCACTGTTGGCATATGTATAGTTAACTTTATTAGTTTGTCCACCAAACCCAGAGGCTTTTCCCTGTGTCAATCAGATCTTGAATAGCATGCTTCAATCGCTAGCAGTTGGCTATTTTGTGCCCCTTGACCTAATGAAACATGCAGAAGTCTTGTCATTATACCACCTTGGTTTGTTTTCATCCTATTCAAAGTCCCTGATTTCTGGGAGATTGATAGTGTTTGATTGTATCAACTTGCATAAAGTTGATTCTATCGACTCTCCTAATAGTGTGAAATCTCGTTGCTAGAATTGAAACCGTGGTTTGCATTGATTCTGTTGTTGACTATTTGACATAGTGGCTGCTTGTATAGGGTGAGGTTGGGTTTGAGTGTATGCTTGTTGAGTAGACCCTGTGGGGTTTTGGTTTGCCACAGGTGAGCCTTGTAGTGACACCTTGGGTTGTGCCTAGTTGACTATCTTTACATCAATGACACCATCACTAGTGACATTTTTGTTCTTGTTCCACCACTTAGCTATTTCTATTGCATTTTTATTTGTGTTTGTTTGTGTGGGATCTGCAAGGATTCCTTGTTTGACCAAGTTCTGCTCACAACGAACTCCTCTTTTGATGAGTTGTGTGCAGTTCGGAGCTAACTGTAACTTTATTGTGAATGACATATCTGGGATTAGATTGTCAACAAACATGACTATTAAGTTTTGTTCGGGCACATCATATGTTATATGGTTTGCTATGTTCCTCCATCTCTGTAGGAATTTTACATAAGACTCTCCATCTTTCTATTTAATGTCACAAAGGTCCTTGATGCTGACCTTGCGCTCGATGTTATGATGGAAATGATCTATGAAATTTTCAGCCAATTCTCCCCAAGACTGAATGCCATGAGGTAGATGTGAGAACCATTCCATTTCTGGTCTGGCTAAACTTTGTGGGAAAAGTCGCATTAGATATGTCTCATCATGAGAAACTTTGATTCAACTAGTAAAGAACTATCAGATATGCTCAATAGGGTTGGTATTGCCCTTGTATTTGTCAAATTTTAGCACTGAGAAGTGGTTTGGGAATGGAGACATTTGAAGAGAATGGTCAAAGGGGTATAGGTATGAATCCTCTATGGTATAGGATTTAGTTTGCCCCTGATTTTGCATATCCATCATTTGGGTTTGAAGGGTTTGCATTTGTTGCATTAGCATGTCCATTTGATATTGAGGTTGATGTGTGTGGACATTCCTTTGTGCCATGGTGGGTATGAGGCTGCGCTTCTATGTCCCTTGAGTAGGAACATACGATTTCATCCTAGGGACTTGATATTGATTCCCCACCGAGTGATTTATCAATGAAGGGACATGAGTAGTCCATGGTGGGTTTTGATGTGTTTGTTGTTGTGATTGAAACTGGGGTTGATAATGCTGGGGTAGGTATTGCTGGTACTGAGGTTGGGATTGAAAATGGGGTTGTTTTTGCGGAGGTTGGAACTATGGAAACTGAAGCTGGGGTTGCTATTATGGAGGTTGGATTTGAGGCAACTGAAGCTGGGTTTGCTATTGTAGAGGTTGGAACTAAGGCAACTGAAGCTAGGGTTGCTATTGCGGAGGTTGGATTTGAGGCAACTAAAGTTGGGGTTGTTGTTTCGGAGGTTGGATGGGTGTCAAAATTGGAAAAGATGTAGCTTTGGGTGGGCCTTGACTGTAAGTCATTCCAGCAAACATGGATCCCTGCAGGCATGATGTGTTGATCCCAAGACTAGTGTAAATTGATTGTAGTAGCAACATAGTTTCAAAATAGTTGGTGTTTGGTGGGATGGAAGGCATAGCATGAGAGCTTGATTGTGCTGGCCATGAGACCAAAGGTGGAAGCATACTAGTGACCATGGGTGCACTTAGTTGCGAGCCTGTCATGCCTTGATTAGATGACGTACTAGCTTGGGTTGGGTCATTGGTTTGATTGGATACAATCTATGTTGATGTGGGTAAGGCAAATGGTGGAAAGACCTATGACACAACCAGTAGTATCTAGGGAGTGTGAGCAGTGTTTTGACCTGTGAGAGGGTTTTTGGGCCATATAGTTGATACATTGAATTTAGCGGGGAGTTTGACTCCCTTCTTTATTAGCATGGCAAAGTAGCATTCAGGATTCCTCTCTACAATAGCATCAACTAATTTGGTGGAGTAAGCATCTTGTTCCACATCTTCAAGTTCTTCTTCTGTGATATCTTGGAAAAAGGCAGCCCCACGGGGCTGTTCAATGAATAGAGCAGAACTAGTGTTCATGAAGGGATCATTCTCTTTCTCTATTTCCCTAGCGGGGAAACGGTTGATATATGACTCATTAGGTTGAGCTCTAGCCTTAGACCTTGTGTAAGGTCCTCCATGAGATGTTTGATACATTGTGCGGTCTAGGTTTTGTAACTAAAACAAGTGATATAAAGCAAACAAAGAAGAGGATCCCTTCTAAGAAAAAGTCTGAGTTATGTTTTGGACAAGGGTAATTCTAAGGACAGATTTTGATATAACTTGATCTCAAGGTGGTGATGATAAAAGATAAGATTTTCTGACCTTTGTCTTGGAAAAAGTCAATTTGATAAAGATGATGATGTTTGATATGATGAGATCAAGATATTTCCAGTCTGAACTATTAAACTAACAATGTTTTAGACAATAATCATGCTTTTACAGAGAAAGGGTAATCTTTAATGTTTAGAGATTGACACAATGTTCTTCACATTTTCCTAGGATAGACACTATTTTTGGACACCAAATGAAGAATTATTTTAAGGTTTTTAGGTCAGAACAAGAATATAGTATATCTAGTCAAATGTGGTACAATTTCAGTGATTGCAGTAAAATAACTGGTCGATTGTGGTAGTTTATCATACAATGCTTCTGATTTGCAAGATAGTTGACATTAACAACCCTAGACTTTAACATGTTTGACTCATTTTGATAGTTTGGATGTTTTTGTTTTGCATTTTCAAAAACTGATCAAAGGAACAAGCATAATAGAGACTGCATTTTTGAGAAATGAAAACTAAAATTGTGTATGTTCTACAACTTTTTCAAGTTGCAAGGTTATCACGAGGTCTCAACAATTAACAGTTAGATTAATCTAGGTCAATGGCTTCAGAATATAATGTTATAGGCCCAATTCTTGAATGTCCATTAGCTCACACAATAATTGTCACGCTACTAGGACATGAAGGTCCATGATGTAGGTACCCGTGTTTTTTCCATTTCCAGGTATTGTTGTTGTAGAGTGAAGATCTCTTTCACTACACAAATATCGTGGGACACATGTGTTGGGAATCTTGGGGGGAAATTCTGCAACCCCTTGCACTATAATAAGGTATTTGTTTGGAGGTAAAACAGGTTGGCCTCTATTTAACAAGGTTGTAGTAAGGGTCCGTGGTGTCTCTCCAATTGGTTTGTACATGCGTGACTCACTTAAGAGCCTAGTTGATCACACTGGCTCCTTAGGAATATTCACCCGATCCAGACTATCATCAACACACCTTGCCTGAGCTTGGCTAGATAAGATGAAACTTTGGTTCACGCCTTGTTTATATCCCGATCTGAAGAATTACCGATTTAAGGTCATTCTCCAAGGAAGAAGCACATTCCCCGGACAGGCATTTCTAAAAAAGTATAAAGGTTTGTAATCTAACAGTTTGTGCAAGTGCACCCAAAACTCAAGACACGAGTTAAATCAATTAAGCTCCAAATTTTGAAATGTGAACTAAGCTACACCACCATACAAGCACAAATGTTCAATTTTAAGCCCAAAAGTAGGTGTTGATTGCTTGTTCAATTTTAATGCACCAAATTGAGAGATTCTTTTCCTTTGTTCAGTTTTAATCCCCACATTAGTTTTAAGCCCAAATCCAAAATATGAGGTGATATGTGTTGCAAGCACTGTTCTTTTTAAACCTAAATCGACAAATGAATTCCTTTTAGTTTTGTGTTATTTAAACAAGTTAGTACCAAAAAGGATTATTTGCAAAATAATGATATAAGTAACTTTGATATAAGGATTATTACCAAACTTACCCTTCTTTGTCCTTGGTGACTTAGACCCTATCCTACACAGAAACCAAAAAAAATGTCAATTTACAAACAGATGAGCAAAGGATTTGGATCTGATGTTGCAATATTTCCTGTGAATGCAGCAATCTTCCTGCAACTGCGGTAATGTTCTGTCAATTGCGGTAAATAACTGACAAGTGCGGCAAAATGTTGTTGATTGCGGTAAATAACTGGCAACTGCGGCAAAATGTTGTCAATTGCGGTACGAATTAGATGAATGCAGAAAACTTATTGCAATTGCGGCATGGATCGGGTGATTGTGGCAAAATACCAGAAGATAGAAGACAAGAAATGGATAGAATAACTTCAAAATCTTGCAATCAATTGTAGCATAGTATGGACGATTGTGGTAAAATACCAGCAATTGCGAAATACTACAAATGTCAAAGAAAAGTGTGATTTTTAAATTTACAACCGTACAAATGTGGTTGATCAATCCGTTTCTTTGTCTACAAGAGATATTTGGACTGTTTGTTCATGTCGAGTTCACCAAAATGTACGCCTCTCTCCATTTTCCCACAGCTTTCCAAAGGTGAGGGTTAGTAGCAAAGATTTCACAAATGAATGCAAATCAAGTATATAATGACTACTAAATGAATACTAGAAACGTGATCAATAAAATGTACAAGCAAGAGAAAGGAAGACAAATAAATGCAAACCCCACGATGCTTGAAGCTTCTATTATTTCTCTCTACTCCTTCCAAAACATTGTTCTTGATGCTTTGTATTGGTGGGGCAGAGTCTATGACTTGAGAAGCGTCGAGAATTCGATAATTGAAATGTGTGTGTGTGGTTGCAAGATGGCTTTGAATGCTAGAACCAAACTGACAGAGTAATGGTGCACGAGAGCTTGAAATCCTGAACCCTTCAAATGGTTATGAAGGGTTTATTATATAGGAATTGGTGATGATATGAACGGTTGAGATCAATCCTAGAGATGGGGAGATGAACGGTTGAGATCAAAAGGAACAGGAGAGGTCCTCAGTAAA
>MU223709.1:886084-906133 GCA_018584345.1 Thuja plicata | reverse complement strand
ATGATAATTAATCAATTAAAGCTAATTAATTAAATAAATTTAATTATTTAATTAATTTTGGGAATTTGATTAAATGATTTGGGGAATGAATTTAGAGGAAAATAGATGATTAATTAATGATTGAAAACCATTAATTAATAGATGAAAATTAGTGTTTTTAATATAAAGTCGCAAGCCTGTCCATTTTAGGGTGTCTACAATACCTTTCTTGACTTAAACTCTATTTAGTGTATACATTGCAGTACTTACATCTTCTTTCCAATACTTCTATGCAACATTTTTCTCCATCATTAGTGTTCTTGCATAGTCCATAATAGATTTTTTCCTTCGTTCAGCAATACTATTTTGTGGAGGATTCCTAGGTGCGGACATCTGTCTCTTTATACATCGATCATTGCAAAACCTGTTAAACTCATTAGAAATAAACTCTCCACCTCTGTCAGATCTTAAGCATTTCAAAATTTTTCCTGTTTCCTTTTCAACTTTAGCTAAGTACCATTTAAATAACTAGAATGCAACAAATTTTTCCTTGAGAAACATTACAGTCATCATCCTTGAATAATCATCAACAAATAGATTAAAGTATCTAGCACCACAATAGCTTCTTTCTCCAATGGGACCACAGAGATCAGTATGGACCAGTTCCAAAATTTCTTCTGATACATGTGTTTTACACTTGAAACTAGACTTAGTCATCTTTCCTAGTTGACATTGTTTACACAACATTCTCAAGTTTCTTTAACTTAGGTAGCCCTCTAACCTTTTTTAGTTTACTTATTCTTACCAAGTTATCAAAGTTCACATGACACAACCTCTTATGCCATAACCAAACATCATTGTACTGTGCAAACAAACATGTTTCTTCAGATAAATCCAAATAAAATAAGTTACCTTTAGTCTGATCACCACTTCCAACTAATTCTCCAGTAGAATCATAGATCTTTGCCTTTCTATGATGGAATTCAACTTTGTAACCAGAATTGTTCAACTGTGCAACACTCAGCAAATTATATTTAAGATCATCAACCCAATACACATCATCACATATGATTTTTTCAGTCAAGATAATTAATCCATTACCTTTGATAAGACATGGTGAATCATTACCAAATTTTACATATCCTCCTTTACATTGGTTTAAGGTTTCAACCTTATCTTTGTCACCAGCCATATGATGGGAACAACCACTGTCAATGATCCAATGATCATTTTTTCTCATATAAGAGATTAGTACAATTTTCTCATCATCATCAGAATCTTCTTTCATTGCAACATAAACAACTTCTATATCATTGTCATTAGAATTATCAATGTCATTGTCAGAAGTTTCTACAGCAATATAACAAGATTTCTTACCTTTGTCTTTGTAGTCCTTATATTTCCTGAAGTCTTGGTCATCCTTTCTATCTTTGTATTCTTTGTATTTTTTGTCCCTTCTTTCATATTTTTCATTTTTATCAGGACATCTAGCAGCTATATGACCAACTTTGTTGCATGAAAAACAAATGATAGGAAGTTTTCCTCTGTATTTTCCTTTTCCTCTAGAGAGCCTTTTTGCCATGAGTGCTTCAAGTTCTTCAAGATCATCATCAGAAATGTCACTATCACTGTCCACATGTTTCTTTCCTTTCTTATATTTATTGAGAACCAGTTGTGATCTAAAAGCATAATCAATCCCTTGTGGATTATAATAGTCATAATTTGACATTTCAAATGCAGTGAGTCTGCCTATAATATTTTCCAAATTCAGATTGTTGTTAGGAGTACATCTCAATTCTTGAATTGCAGAAACTCCAATAGCATATACAGGAAGTAAAGTTCTTAGTACCTTTCTCATAATGGTGTTCTCATCAATAGTTCCATTAGCCCCTCTAATGGCATTTACAACTTCTTTTATTCTACCATAGTACTAAATGACATTTTCACCTTCTTGCATTTTCATTTCATCAAACTTACCTCTTAGACTTTTCGATTTAGCTCTCAACACATTTGTGTCTCTACCATAGATAGTTGCAAGTTCTTTATATCATCAAACTCTAAATAGCTCAATGAGGAGGCAATCTCCAACATTGCTTGATTGTGCTCTTGTTTTTCTCTTGGTTGTACAACTAAGAGAGGAGTAGTAGGTTGTACATAGGCATGTTCAATAATTCACTTAGCATCATCTCCAATACCAGCCAAATGTAGTTTCATCAAGCTCTGCCATGCAGGGAAGTTATCTTTGTTCAACTTGGGAACCTCCTTCTTATACATCTTGATCTTTTTGCTCCAAGTACCTTCAAACTATTTTTAGGAGATCAAAGCTCTGATACCAATTGTAAGAATGAATTTAGAATAACTGAGAGGGGAGGGGTGAATCAGCTATCCTTAGGTCTAGATGTAGCAAATAAAAACTTTCTATACTTCAGATCTACTCGGTAGCAGTAGCATAAATCAACAACTTTAATCATGCAGTTTACTGTCAATTGGAATTAGCTTGTAGTAATACAACAGTAAAGCAAACCATAATCATTCACACAAGTTGACACAAGTATTTAACGTGGAAACCCAATATGGGAAAAACCACCAGTAACATGCTACCAAGTTTTCACTCTTCTCAAGTGATGCCCTGTGAGGAGCTAACCCTATTAAAGGTTACAATAACACACTGCTAGGTGTGACCTAGTTAAAGGATTTAATCACCCTGTCAGGAGTGGCCTTGTTAGAGGACTTAGAAAATTCCAATCTGAATGTCACCTTGTTAGAGGATTTATACAAATGACTATTAAGTCAACCTTGTTAAAGGATTTAACTGATACAATGGTAAGAAAGTAATCAACAGTTTGTGATCTGGTACATACAACTTACTTTGCAATTCAGATCCAATTACAACTCTAATGTTAACTTACTGGATAGCCTGCATTGTCATTTCAACCTTCTGATCTGCTTGGAAATCCATCAAGAAATCACACATGCAACACTCTGCCTTTGCCTTTTGCCTTCTCTGCTAGATCATGCCAAACAGTAAATCAACTATGCAAACCTTTTGCATACACATACATTCATCCTCTACTCAATGAATAACCCCTTGAGGTTATCGTATACCTCTTTGTCTAGGTCAAATAAATCTCTTGCCGCTTAAACAAGATCATAGATCTTAGGTTAGGTCAGATCCAATGGATCATTCCATCTTTGCATTACATTTCCTTCTCCAAAGTAGTCTCTAATTAAATATTGAAACCATGCATTAATTATGATTACTCATACATTAAATGATGTGGATCAATCTTTAATTAACATTACATATCCCAATAAAATCAACTAAGTCAACCAGAGATCTAAAATCTCATCATTAATCCCATTACTGTATGTCAGCCAATGTCACTGTTTCTACTCGGCAATTTCAGTGGTGCTCAACATTGAGCAACTTTTTGCTTGTCACAAGCAACTTTACTCAGCACAAGCAACTTTTCTCATCATAAGAAACTTTTCTTGGCACAAGCAACTTTGCTCGTCATAAGAAACTTTGCTCGACACAAGCCAAACTTGCTTGGCATAGAACAGCCAGAAAAAATGTCTTTGAAAGATAAACAAATAATTAATTTGCCAGAGTGCCAACTGATCAAGTACCCTTTGAATTGCCTTAACTCAACCATTCACTTGGTCTTCTTGTTAAATCTTCTTATCAACAATAGATATGGTACTCAAATAGATAACAATAGTCTCACCAGTAAAGGTTTGACATCAATGACAAAAATAACAACTGCTTGCATTGTCACTTTCCAACAACCCTCATGTATTTTTGACATTAGATATATGTTCTAGGTAACATCTTTCTATTTTATACAAAAAATTACAATGTTTATCAGATGAGAGATAAGGCTTTTCTCCTTCCTCCATGAGCTTGATAAGAAGTATAAGACATATATGAAGTGGATATAGGATTTTATGGGCATAATCCTATTGAAAAACTCTTCACCAAAACTAAGATCTTTGTTAGTTTGTCATTTGATTAGATAAAGATAAGGAATTCTTAAAAAATTAAAAAGATCTTTCTTGTTCTTGAAACAATGCCTTCTGTCTTTGACAATTCCTGCATTCATTAGATTATAAGATACTAAAAGTGCCATATTGTTTTTTTATGTTATGTTATTCGACTGTAAGGAAAGGATTTTCCTTTATAGTTCATGCAAAAAATTAACTATTTCAGAGTTAGCATACTTGATATTTCCCAGTATATCAAAGAAAACCTCTTTACCAAAAATATTGCATACCACCATGGTTTGACATGGTTTTATCATAAGAGTTTGAGGAACATGACCAATGTCTTTAACAGAGAGCCTGGAAATAATCCTGAATTAATCAATATAAAATTAAACCAGATCCCTGTCTTATTTCATGCCTTGTGGATTTTAATTAATCTAAAAGGATAGTTGCTAATAAACTTACGGGAGGTCTGTTTTATTAATGATCCATTTGTATCCAGGTAGAATTTCCAGTTTTTGTCCTTTGAGCTCAATTTGAGAATTTAAATTCGTTGAGTCTTTTGCTTAAGTCGTAAGTCTATTTGATGAGACATAGGGATTCTACTAAGGATTAGAGTTTTAGGTTTTGATTCTGCAGTTTTAAAATTCCTATTATAGTTATTCATTGATTTTATTTTAAACTCTATAGGATTAAGACCCTATCCCTACATTCATCAAGAGTAAGAATATAAACTAATTGAGCTCTTAGCATCCCAGTAGGTTGGCTTGATGGCTTTATAATAATAAAATGGCTTAGGCCATTATATTTAATTTTAAAACTAGTTTAAACTAAAGATATTAAGATCCTATGTCTTAAGAACAATCGTGGTAGAAAGAGGGGTTTTAATAGGATCATAGGGGAGTCTAAAAGTTTATAAGGGTTATCTTAATCATAGAATAATAGTTTTACATCTTCCTTCATGACATGGGAATTTAAGATGATGATTTAAATCCCCCAAGGATTGATGATGGAGTCATCTTTTTCTAGATTGGTTAGTTCATCTGCTCTCTTATTCCCTTATCTATATATATGATTGAAGGTAATAATAGAGGCAAATTTTTTTGTTAGTGATAATGCATTATCTAGAAGTGCTCTTAGCTTCTGATTTGGAATTGATTGGGATCTAAGAGCATTGATGGTGTTGGAAGAATGACCTTCTATATCAAGATTTGAGCTTCCTAATTTGGAACATAGTTTGAGGCCTTCCACTAGTGCACACATTTCAGCCATATTGTTAGTGGTAGTACCTAAAGGTTTATCAAGAGAGGCAATTTCCATTCCATTTGAATCATGACTGAGACAACCTATACCAGTAGGTCTAGGGTTACCTCTAGAAGCCCCATCAAATTGAGTTTGAATCTACCCTCAGTGGAGGATTCCATACACATTCTTTTCTTTCTTTGGCATTGTTGTTGTTTGGTCTATTGGACAAAGGAGGGATCTTGAGACCAATCCATTGGTTTCTCATAGCTCCATCCCATGCAATCATAGATTTATTAGGAATTGAATGATTTGATAATCTATTGTTTGTTACTTTATTTTGTTTGCATTAATTTTATTTATAAGTTGATTAACCTCCATATGTTTATCTTTAAATAGTCTTTGATTCCTCTCCTTCCATACTTCCCATATAAGAATAGACGAGCTTACCTTCCATATGATATTATAAATACTATCATTATGGTAGTTTGGCCAGGTTTTTAACATGTCTTTCAGGCTATGAGGAAATGTTGATGTGTAGTCAAGTTTGTCACAAAGCCATTCCCAACAATTCCTAGTATAAGGGCAGTGTAAGAGTAAATTATTTGTGGATTCAAAATTTGAATTACAGAGGCAACATTTGCTGGGGCCTTCATATCCCATTTTAGTAAACCGATCAGCTGTGAGAATCTTACTTTGAATTGAAAGCCATGAGAAGAGTCCTTCCTTGGGAAAGACATGTTTGTCCAAGAAAAGGTGAAGGGGAAGATTTGTTTTATTATATTGATGTTCAACAATAATTAGTTTATAACTGTCTTTAGTATTATATTTACCATCATTTGATGCTGACCACAAAAGAGAATCCTTTTTATAATTAATAATTATTTATCTACTTGTTAGAACACTAGACAGTGTGGTTTTATGATGGTCTGGTATATTAATGTTTGCTAGTGATTTCCATGTAGGGTTGTCAAGGGCCATATTAGCTGAAGGGATAAAGTAGTCATAAACGTATTTTCCCTAGCATTTTTTAAGGTTTTGGATGGTGTTCCCCCAGTCATGCATACTTGAGACGGAAGGTAGACCTTCCCAAGAGTCATCCCAAAAAAGTGTCTCTTTCCCATCATTGATTTTCCAAGATAGGCAATTGCCAATAGTATTCTTACATTTCATCATAAAATTCCAAATTTGTGAACCCTATGGGAGATGTTTGGTTCTGAAAAGTATGATGGGATCTCTGCCATTAATATATTTATAGCAAAGAATTTTAGCCCATTTTGGATTAGGTTTGTTAAGGAGATTTCATACTAGTTTTGCTCCAAGGGCTTTACTTTGCTCTTTGGTGTTTTTGAAGCCTAAATCCCCATATTCAATAGGTGTACAAAGAGTATCCCAAGCTACTAAGGTTATTTTATGTTGGTCACTAGTCCCTTGCCAAAATAAATTTATGATGTGTTTGTTAATTTCCTTACTTCTTTTCGAGGGGAGATGGTAGCAAGCCATTTGGTAGATAGAGATGGTAGAAAGGACTAAATTAAGAATTGTCAGCTTTCCTGGTGAGGATAGCCAATTTCCATTCCATGATGTTGTCCATTTCCTAATCTTTGAAATAATGGGGTCCCAAGAATTGGTATTTTTAGTTCCCTTGTCTAGAGTTAGGCCAATGTATTTGCAGGAAAGTGTGCCTTTCCTAAAATTAAGGATATTGCAAATATCGGTTCCCAAGGTTGGGTCAGTGTTTAGGAAGAAGATTTTAGACTTTTCATATTTGATTTCTTGTCCTAAAGCATTAGTATAGGATTGTAGGATTTCCTTGAAGTTTTGAGCCTCTTGTAGTGAACTTTTACCAAATAGCATGGTGTCATCAATGATTTGTTGATGCGTAATGGGTTCTACATTTGAGGTGACCTTAATACCTTCAATATTTTTATCCCTCCAAGCCTTAATTATGGACCTCCCCAAGGCCTCATCCATAATTATGAAGAGGAATGGAGAAATAAGATATCCTTGACGAATGCCTCTGGACACTTCAAAGAAGCCTTCGGGGGAACCATTTACTAAGAAAGAAAATTTGGGAGTTGAGATGCATTTGAAAATTGGATTGATCCATTTTTTATCAAAGCCAAATTTTTGAAGCACTTTACAAAGGAATCTCCAGAATACCTTGTCATAAGATTTGTTGATGTCAATTTTAATAAACATACTGGGTTTTTATTCAATTGGGTTGAGTGTATGGCTTCCTGGGCTATGACGACTCCATTGTACATGGATCTATCTTGAAAAAAACTTGTTTGTTCCTCACTTATGATTAGTGGTAGTAATTTTTGTATTTTTTTGGCAAGGGTCTTGGACAGTAGCTTGTATATAGTGTTACAAAGGGCTATGGGTATGCAATCATTAAAGCTTTCAATCTTATATTTTTTTGGAATTAAGGCTAAGAAGGTGTTATTATCTCTCAGAAGCTTACCAGAGTTTCTGATTCCTCCAAGGGTTGCAGTGACCTCATTGGCCACAAAATCCCAGCATCTTTGGACAAACATAGCTGGGAAGCCATCAAGGCCAGGTGCTTTATCTGGCTACATTTGTTTAAGAATCTTTCTAATTTGCTCCGTAGTAAATTTAGCTTTTAGGGATCTATTGGTGTCTTGATTGATAATTCTTAGGATGTTCTTAAGGAGTGTATTTTCATTGGTAAGATTAGATGATTTTTTATTGTTAAGGGTATTGCTAAAGTCTTTAATAGCTTCCTCAACTATGGCCTTGGTTTCCTCAATTATTGTTCCATCTATTTTTGGGATCTTAGTTATTTTGTTTATGTTCCTTCTTGCATTGGTGCTATTGTGAAAAAACTTAGTGTTTTTATCTCTTGCATTAAGCCAAGTTTCTCTGTATTTTTGCCTCCAAAAGAGTTCCTCTTTGGCTAAGATATCCTCTAGGTCAATTTTAAGATGTTTCTATTTTTGGTATATTTCCTGATTCATTCCATTCGCTATGATTTCTTTATTCAAGTATTCAATTTTAGTTTCAATTTTGGATTTTCTCTCAAAGATGTTACCAAACCATTCTTTGTTCCATGAGAATAGTTTTCTCTTTATTTTCCTAAGCTTATTAGCAATGATGAATTGTTTTGATCCCTTTAATTACAAATTTTCCCACCATTGTTGTATTAGTGGTAATAGTCTCCCATATTTTAACCACATCTATTCAAATATGAAGGGGGAGCCATGGGTTCTAGAATCATCAAGGATGTCTAGTGATATTGGGAAGTGGTCAAATCCTAAGAAAGGTAGGATTTCAATTTTAAGGGAGAAGGGGAAGCTTGGTAAATTACCTCTGAAAAATAATAGATCAAGTTTTTCAGCTATGTTTTCCCTGCCTTGTCTCATGTTAGTCCAAGTAAACATACCTTCTTCTGGGTTTAGATCCATTAAGTTGTTGTGTTAAACCCATTCAGAAAAGTCCTCCACTGATCTTGGATTAACATTTATGCCTCCTTTTTTCTCAGAGGAGTCTAGGATGGTGTTAAAATATCCACCAATGATAAAGGTTTGGTTTGGGTGGAAATTTAGGAATGTACTAATTTCTAGCCACATCAACCATATGTCTGTGTAATTAGTTGGTCCATAAATATTTAATATATTAAAGTTCAGATTGGATTTCAGACTCTTGATAATACCACACATCCAATGTTTATTGATGGAGGTGGGGGTATATATGATTTTCCTTGGGTTTGTTATGACATCCAAGTCATGCGATGTCCCTTCTGCTAGAGCACCAAAAACCTCCAAGAGTCCAAATTTTTTGTTGAGGTTTGTTAAATCATCATTATTGAGTTTGGTTTCTTATATGAGCATTAAATCATATTTATATTTATTGATGCAGTGTTTTATAAAACATTGTTTGTTAGGGGCATTATAGCCCCTAACATTCCATCAAAGGAACTTCATTGGTCCTTGGGAGGGACCTTACCCCACCTTGCATGAAATAAGCCTATGATCTTAATTTGATTATCCTTGTTTGCATCCTTCATTCTAAGCTCTGCTAGAGATTTGTTGCCTCTCTTTTTAAGATATTTTGCACAGTCAATCTCAGTAAAACCATCTTCACAGGTAGCTATACCAAGTTCAAGATTACTTTCTAAGGCTTCCATTTCGACCATTTCTTCTTCTAAGACATGTTGGTAATGCTCCTCAGTATCAATTTCTTGGATTTTTCTAATTAAAATTTATCTTTCTGAATTAATAGCATCCATATTTATAAATTCTATCAAATAATTGTCTAGATTATCATTAAGAATTTCCTCAGCTATTGTATTAGTTTTAGATTGAGTAGAAGGGGCACCATTAGAAGATGGGTCTATCATTTTCATGCTGGAGTTTGGGAATTGAGGGATCCCAAAGGATGGAACTAGATCCAAGATGGGTGAAGGTAAGGGAGATGGATGAGTTGGTTGGTGATCAACATTAAAAGGTGCCATATTGAGGTTAATGAGGGGTTCTAATGCTACTTCAGATTGGGGATGGGTTTCTATATTTTGGGGCTGCATTTGGGGTTCATGTTGTGACACTAGTGCCTCATCATCTTCCTTTCTTGCTTGTTTCTCTTTAGGGGATGGTGGTTTCATATGAATGGGTTTGGTTTGATTATTAAACTTGTAATTAAAGGGAGATGGAGGGGTTATAGTGTTGGATGTAATGGATGGAGAGGGACTATTATAGTCAGAAGAGGAGGAAGTGTTAGATAACCTAACTGGTGTGTTAGGGTGTCAGGGGTTTATGAAGTTCCCCAAAAGATGTTGGAGGTTTTTTATATGGTGGGGTTCCTCAAAATTATCATTGGGGTTTCCTTTGAAGACATCAAATCTTCCAATGGTGCCTTTGTAAAGTTCTGGTTCTAGTTCATATTTGCAGTGGTTTGTTATGATTTTGACTAGTTTTAACTCACTAGGAATATTATCCATGAGTAATTTAACATCTAAATCTATCATATAGAAAATGTTCAAAACCAACTACTGTACTAAATTGTTTACCAATTATTTTTAATATGCTCTGATGCATTAATTCAACAGGGTAGTTTTTAAGACAGACTCATTTAAGTGGACTTATTTCAAGGCATTTTCTATTGTTGAAATTAGGCCTCCATCTAATGAATTATACATTATACCCTTTATAGAAAAAAAATTTAGAAAGGAGAGCTTCTACTAAGTCTCTTGATTCACAATAAAAAATAGAGTATTTTTACTGGTGATAGTAATACTTAACTATGTGCCTAGAGCCATTCTAAACCAGTTTATAATGGCAGAGATGTGGGTCGCCTCCCCCTCCCAAATTGCATAAACTCTGTGAGATTCACATCTTCCCCAAATCTCATTGGAGATCTCATTACTGATTATAATGGTCACTATTTCTTTGTCATGCAAGGGTTTTTGGGTGGAATTTTGTTTGATCCTTCGCTTCAAACTTATTGGTATTGCATTTTCCCCCGTCGCAATTTTTTATGCCCTTCTTTCCTGTTCTCCTATAGAGGGATAGGTTTTTGTTGTTTTCCACACCTTGTTGGTTGTTTGATCTGATGTAATCCACCCAAATTCTACTTTTGTTGTCGTAATAGGGTTTTCTTTGATCATGTATTTCGTAAGATTGAAATAATCCTTATCCTTATTATTGCATATCATTGTTGGCTTCTTAGTCGTGAGGCGACAGAGACCTATTTGGTCATACTGAGATCTTCTGCCATTACTGGCTAGATTAGTTTTAGAAGTTTCTTGGTGATCATTAACCCAGTCCCTTTGTCAGGCTAGAATATTATCCATGTTCTTATCCCGGGAATGGGTAGGGCTTGAGGTTACCCAGATTTTGCATTGTGAGGGTTTTGAGTTCTTGTTTTTTGTTATTCCCTCATTACCAAGCATTCTTTGTTGATTTCTATCTTAGGCATTCTATTGTTTGGGATCCATCTGAATATTAACTAGAATGTGTTTTCCACGATCTTCATCCAAAAAAATTCCAAACGGATTTGAAGTACCGACCGCATATTTTGTGCTAGCAGAATGGGAGAAAGATTGTAGGTTTTCATTGATCGATGCATGATCACTACCTTTTCCATGAGTTTTTTATACCCTGCTAGGGAATCAATTAAAAATTTTCTTGCGAGCCATCTTTTTTTATCAAAATTAATCTATTTAATGATCTGATTCTAAATTTTTATAACTTCAATAAAGTTATTTTAAATTTTTAACAAAAATTTAATTTTTAAAAAAAAATATTAAGCTTCTCGCTTATCCTCTTGTTTAACATTAAGTTAAACTTCAATACATTATGGATTATTCTATATTATTTACTGTTTCCAATCTGATAGTGTTCAAACTTGATGTTTTGACCCAAATTCTTAGTTATATTCTTTGTTTAATTCAAAAACAACATTAGCTATTTAATATTCTTTTTCTGTAAATGAATGATAACTCTCAAGTAACAGTTTGGTTCCAAGGAAGTAACTATGTTTCCTCTCTTTTTTAAGACATTCATACTTATGTTTACATTCAATAGAGTCTATAACTGATATCTATAATGTTTCTCAGTTCTCTTATGTTATCAATGCATCTATCTTTAGTTTGTTCAAGGTTTATGAGGTATCTTATTCAATTGCCTTCATTATTCATTGATTAGCATCAATTTCTATAAATTGTATATATGATCTATTGATATGCACATAGTTGCAATTTTATTCTTTTACAACATCTATTTATATGCCCATGGTGGCATTTTATGGTTTTATACCATTTATTGGTATGCATTTTACTGCATTTTTGTAAGTTACTAAAGGATGCATCAGTTATAACTAACTCCTAGTTGCCTTATTCTATGAAGGGACCTATAGAGTATCCCTCCATCCTACAGTTGGTGTGCACTTACCTTATATGGAGTTTCCCTCCATTTTTTTCCTCATAGAGGATGTTATTCCTGGAGTTTCCCTTCATTTTTAGATGATATGGCTCATCTTAATATTTTTCCTTATGGTGACGATGAAGCTCTTGAAATCCTTCTTGCACTTTGTTGGATTTCTTATTTCAAGGCAATATGTTTTATCACTCATAATCCTTTGTTAATGGTACATGATAGTAAACATTCTTGGCAAATCGAATCATGGGTTTATTTGGTGCTTGAGTCACATGTTTTACTGATTTATCATTTTCTCTCTCATGTTTCTTTGCAAAATATATTAATGTAATAATGAACAACATACTTCATTTCTTAGATCATGGTTCATGTAGGTGGTAGTTTCTAGACCCATTCACTTGCAGTGGGATGACTCATTAGTGGACTATCTATATCAATGTGATTGATGCAATGTTGATGTAGGTCTCATTAGTTGGCCTTGTCTATGGTCATTTGTGCATTAGTATGTTTCTTTTATGAGAGCATTGATAATGTTTATTGTACCTCACTTGTTTATTTTTGGGATTTTGAGCATATGGTTTATCTTCATATCATGTTAGCTCCATTGTGTTTTTGATGAAATCTTATGCATTTATCTCTATCCCTCTACCTTATTCTAAACTATAAGAGTCCTTTCCAAATAATTTTTTCTGATGTACAAGTTTCAAAGGATATACTAACTTGCATATCAAATGTCATCCTACTTGTGTATAGTTTCCTTGTTTCTTGTTTCTATGTTTCTTTGATTCAAGTGGCTCATCAAGGCATAATTAAGGAACCACTTCATCTACACATGTCCTATAACTCAAGAAGACTACTTGAATATGTGGATATCCTTCTACTTGAACACAATCAAATGTACCTTTGTACCATGAAGCTGAAGAACAAGTTGTAGATTTTTGTAAAAAATGGGTTTGATACCCCTTTTTGTAAACTCCCCAAGTAAAGATTAAAAGATAGTGTTAGAAGGTTAATATTTAATTATATTTATTAATTTTAATTAGGAGATTCTATGGAATCCCTACATATATTTTTTCCTCTAGTCCAAGTGGGAGGACATGTCATTTCTTATAATTCCTTTATTAAGGAAATTAGCTCATCCTCCTTAAGAGGATATTAGCACTTTGCACACACCTATTATGAAAGTTGTAATTCATATATTGGTGAGTTACTTAGTAACTCCTCTCCTCATCTCTATTTAATAGATTCTCCTATTTCTCATTTCTACTATTTAGAGTCATTTTAATTGAACCTCTCTCTCTCTCTCTCTCTCTCTCTCTCTCTCTCTCTCTCTCTCTCTCTCANCCCTCTCTCTCTCTCTCTCTCTCTCTCTCTCTCTCTCTCTCTCTCTCTCTCTCAGGCCTATCCATATTCATAGTATCACACGGGGTTTTTATTTTCTTTTGCCCTTTCAAAATATTCTTGTCTCCTTGTATTTTATTTTGGTTGCTTGCGCCATGTTCATGATTTTATCATGGTAGAATTTTGTTCATCATCTATCTCTATTGGATTATTTTTATTTCCTTGCTCTTGTTATTTTCCTTACAGTCTATAATGCATTATATGTTTGGAAAAAAGTTATGCATAATTTGTTTGAATTCCTGAGAAATACAAGAATAAAGATTATTTGCAAACTAGAAAGGGTTATATAATAGTATAGAGCCACAAGTAGGGGTAGGAAATTATAGTGGCATCTTATAATTTATGGAAGTCTGCATCAGATTTGGTGGAATTTAGTTTGGAAAAAATAAAATGAAGCCAAGAGAAAATTAGAAAAGTTTTTTTTTCTCAAAATAATTCAATGATACATTTAATGGTGATCAACTAAGGGACTTGTAGGAATAAAAAGAAGTATAAAATGTGCTCTATGTAATTGGATTACAATTGGAGTCCATGAAATTTCCTTATGGTTTTCTCTCTAAGTTGGAGGAATTAGGCTCATATTTCTCCAAACTAGACTAGTCATATTGGAGGCGTTTGAATTGGGCTATACAACCCTCAATGCTTGCTTTGGTCTAGCACAAGTTTATGGAACATGTTTATGAAGAGGTGAGACTTGCATTTGTTTCTTGACATAGTGAGATCATAAGAATAACAACTCTTGTAGCACCCTATAATGATGACATACTGAAGAAGGTTCTACATTTGATTATGGAGAGCCTACATGAGTTATATGATGTAAATGTCCCTAGTTTTGGTAAGAGGGCTAACATTTTAGAAATTATGGCAAGAACTAGATCATTTATCATTATGTTAGATCTCAAATGTGATAAATTGATTCTACAAATGTTTCATTTTTTTTTACCAAAATCAGAAATCTACATCCAGACAATGTGAGGGCTTGTGTGCAAACTATTATGTCTTTAATGTAAGATGAAGATGATGATATCTGCAAGAAGTTGCAATCAAAATTATTGGCCATTTATAGAGAGAAGTATAATATATCACCAATGGCTTATGAGTTTTCAAAAGGGTTGATTGAGAAGAAGATTGAAATGTTCAAGAAACATATGACTACAAATGAAATTATCTCAATGGGATTATAGGTTGTAGGGTCTCATTAAAAAAGTAAGAATTAAATAAGAAGGGAGCGGATTTGTTTCACATGCCAGGAGAGATGGAAACCTAATCACAATTGTAAGGTTTCTAAGGAAGATAAGTCAGCCAAAGAGGTTGGGGAAAGCAATAAATAAGATAGAAAACTCACAATTATATTTCAACAGAATAACACAAATGCTTGTGAGGAGATGGATTCATCTTTTGTTATAAGGGATATACAAATCTCTATACTGATGACTTGGACTTTTTTATTGACAAATTTTTTGATGAGAATGGTATTACTTAAGGAGGGACCATGTTGGAGTCTCAAGATGTTTCTAATGAAGTGTATGGATCTTCATATGATGAGAATTTTATTGAAAATGATGAGATAAAAACAACCTCAACAATGCATGTTGATCATTAAAACAAGGATTTTATGTGTTCTTTATAGCAGAAGTTCACTTATGCGTGATAGTGTTTTGGATGACAAAACTAATAACTTGAAAGGTTCTGAAGTTGGTTAAATAGTAAATTTCATTGAGGATGCCCATTTGGAAAAAAATGCATGAGATCTCATTTATAACCCCAATCAAAGTCTATAACTAACGCAACTTTAAGTGGAAAAGATCAACATGTTGTTAGAAAAAGGTCTACCTTATGAATATGAGTTTGTTGCAAAAGATGGTGATTTATCTATTGAGGAAAGGGCTTTCCTAACTTATGAGTCTAGAAATTATCAAGAAGTTGACACTCAAGGGGCTGATTTGGAGGACTAATCAAAGAAGGCATTTCAAGATGATGGTGTTTAGACACATACTTTGAACGATTAGTTAAAGATCATCGATGATATGGTTTTTTCAGCTTTAATAAATTATGATGACACTCACAGGATCATTGAAGTTCTCTATAGGAAGGCTGAGATTGAAAGCAGAAAGAGGGGTCACATGGAAGGTGATTCTTATTTTGTTGACATGTAGGTGGTCAAAGTAGATCTTGAATATATGAAATTTGAATATTTGTATTTAATTTTAGATGGGAATAATTATTAAAGTTTTTTGAAGTGTATATTGATAAATTGAAGGGAAATAAGGATGAGGTCAATAAGTTCACCATGGAGCTTAAAGATACTCAGGAGATACTGAAGAATACACAAATGGATCTTCTAGAAGTAAAAGAATCAGATTGTTGTCACTAATCATTTGAGGGAGTAGGAGAACAATGGAAGGACTGTGTTTTTGAAGGAATTGAATAAGTAACTTGACAACATACAACTTACTTATGATTTGGATAGTTGTCCCAAAATATCAAGTAACAAATTTTTGGACCAGCTGAAATTTTGGTATGAGTTGGTAGTAAAGGATAATATTTAGTTGATTGAAAATTCTTGTTGAGGTGGATATTGATTGGAAATTTTACAATCCACTCTTTGATTTGGATGAGGGAGTTTTTTCTTACTCCAGTGATGAGAATAAAATTGATTATAGGATTTGGGACCCAGTTGTAGTTTCTAGTGATGATTTTTGGTCATAGCATTAGAGTAGTGTATCAATTTCTAGAGTTAGTACTAGTGCCCACTTTTTGATAATATTACACATGAAATTGGATTTTGATCTATAGATGAGTTGGATGGATTATGTTGTTTAGTAGCAAAGTATTTATTGGTTGAGGAGTGATGGTAGATATGATTTTTCATAGAAGATGGATTTTTAGCTACTTCCTTGCTCATGATTCATATGTATTCAGTGGAATTTTAGTTGATTATTGTTGTACTAGTTCCTCTGCACCCTTGGTGTTGAACTCAATCTTTGCTTTTTTTGTTGTCACCAAGGCGCCTGATTGCCAGGTTCTCACCAAGGTAACTTTTGTATTTTTTAATTTTTTTGGTATTTTGTGGATATGTAGATAAGTTCCTTAACAATAGAGACCTTTTAAGGGACATCCTTTGGTCACAACCCAACTATTCTTCACTTCCATGGGAGAATTTGGCTCACTATAGTCACTTCATAATATTTGTATGTGTGATTTCATATGAGGATGGGTTAATTGAATTGAGTTGGGTTGGTTGGAATACTTAATTTCTATACACTAGTACTTGGAGGTTAACTGTTGATGTCATGTTTTCAATGATCTACCATAGGGGTAATACTTGGATCGTGATTGGCATGGATTTTGTTGAGGTGGTTTATCTTGAGTTACCTTGGCAAGATATATTTCATGGCATTGATCTCAAAACCCTTAGAACTTCTAGACCTATGAGAGTTGTTCTAGATTAAAACAGCAACTCAAGATGGGTTGATGTGATTTTTTGTGTGCCTATGATGAGTGTGTTTCACTTCCATAGGAAATCATTTGGATTTGGAGAGTTGTTTGACATTGATAACTCCTTGATATACTTCTATCTCCTTATATTTGACGGTTGTGGTTGTGCGTTGATTTGGGACCTTGACATTGGCATGTTTGGAACTTTAATTCAATGGGATCTCAATTAGTTGCTTCACAAATCTGGGTATGGTAATGTTTACATCAAATTAGTGTAGTGGATTGACAAAGAAACATTCCTAAGGTTTATATGGGATCTAGGCATTTGGTTTCAGCATGCAGGTGCAAATTGCTCGAGGGAAAGCAATGTCAAGGAAGGGAGGATTGTAATGTCCCAGAAAGGGGACATTATAATTCAATTAAATAATTAAGTTTTAAGTTGTCACATTATATCAAATTGAATGACAGCTTAATTTAATTATTTTATAAATTATTAAAATAGTTTTAATGGAGCTTAGTGAATAAATAACAAAGTCATTTTATCATTATTTCCTAAATTTCAAATTTAAAGAGGAGATAATAAAGGGAAAAAAAAAAAGGAATACCAAGAGACATACAAAGGGAAAGCGAAGAGTCATGAGGATGTGCTATTAAAGAACGTTGAGAGGCTCATTCTCAGCATGCTTGGTTTATTATTTTCTCTTAGAGATTTTGGGAGCTTCTAGCTTTTAGTTTTGAAACCTTAGGATGGGAACCTTTAGGATTTCTTGGTGGATTTATAGAGGCATTTCATATTTTTTGGAAATAAGGTTGTAATTATTTGTCTATTTTGATGGAAATATTCATATTTAATTTCAAATATATATTTCAGTTTGATATTGTATGATTTTCAATATAATTTGTTGGATGAATAGAAATCAGTTTTATTGTAAAATGTTTATATAAATTCCTATAGGACATTTGGGAAAAATCAGAAGTAACTATCCATAGGGGATATTTCATGATGTTAGATTAAGACAACCATATATGTCAAGAGGTGATTTAGCATTTGAGACAAATTTGAGTTAAAAGTTAGTTTTATGAATGTTAAAGAAAATTGCTTAAATTTGTGACATATTTGATTGAAGTTGTTTTGTAGAGAAGACAATCAGAGTTTGTAACTAAGGGTGACAATGCAAGCTTTGAATCATGTCTCTATGATGATAGGAACTTGTGAACCATTCAACAACAAAAATAACTTTAATGGTTACAATAAATAACATAATGTTGAATGATAATGAATTTAACCATTAAAGTGATCTCTAAAGCTATGTCTAAGGTCAATATTCAATATTTAATAGATGCAGGAATGAAGATCAATTTTCAAACACCAATAGCTAATCCCTATGATATATAATTGATGGGTGGTTACCAATTTAGTTTTGTGAGTAACAAATTCTATTGACTACTTGAGAGTGTTGAAGGTTTAAAATGAAGAAGTTTCCTCAATGGCATGTTGATGGAGTAGGGAATTGAAAGACACAGTTTTTGTTCTCTATTACTAATGGAGATATAAATAGATTGTTGCAAATAGATTTTCAACAATGGCCTTTAGATTTTGCAACTGAATAAAAAACCTTTCTTGGGTGTAAGGAGGTTGTGGTGATGAGAGAAAAATGAATTTTTTTCTATAGATATTTAATGGAGGTAAAAGAAAAAAGTTGATGTAATGTAACCCTTTGTATTTTATTTGACTACTTATAAATCTAATATAGATGGAGTGGACTATATTGTACATAGTTTGAGTTGGTGCTTATACTACTAGTGAGACATATGTATTGTATTGACAGTGAGGTTTTGCTAGTGAGGCATAGATTGTAACTAGTAAGGTTTATGGCCAACAAGGTTTAATGAAGTTTATTTTCATAATTTTTTTTTACCCTTTTAGGGTTTTCCACTCAAATACCTATGTCATGTTATGTGCATATATGATTCTTATATTTTTGGGATTAATACATGCTTTGGTGCCATTATTTTTATGTTTAGTTTCAAAAAACAATGTTTTTTATGTTTATATATTGGTAAATGAATTAGTCTCATTGGGTTTAAGCATTTAATTGTTGAATGATTGAGTTGTATAAGCTAGTAATTTATCCCCCACCCAATGGTTGCAGTGTTCCAACAAAGCTAAGTTGATTCATTAACAAAAATGATTTATTCCCAAATACTCTCTTTAATGAAAACCTTTTATTTTTGTTCTCTTTGAGGTTTGTTAGATTTATTCTTGCACTTTCCTTTCATTATTGTCATTGTACTTTTCTAGATTTGTTAACAAATTTTAAACTTTTTTGAACATCAATATCAATATCATTATCGTTTACCTTTATATTATATCATTCAACTTTTTTACATATAACTTTAAATTCAAGAGCTAGTTGTGAAATAAACCAAGCTTTTCCAATCTATTTATAATTAAGTATTGTTATAATGTAATGTTATTAGGGTTTGTACCCTTAAAATTCATAATGTTATTATAGAAGGTTATAAAACCTTATGTATTATATGTTTAATGAAGTATATCCCATTTAAAATAATTATAGTTTAATAACTATTATATTGTTAACTATTAATGAAGGATTTTTGTTAAATAGGTGAAACTAACACCCTTTTAGGTATTTTTCCACCCATTCTCCTATATTTAAGGGGTTTCTCTATCATTTGAGAGGGTAATAAATTGGAGATTTATAGTGAATTATATGACTATGCATGGAAGGAATTATTGACTATTTGAAAGTATGTGAATTGTCCTTAGATTTGGCATATTTTTAATAGGCTATGTTTTGTATACAATTTAACAAAATAATGATTTATGAGGTTTTTTCAAAGCTTGAAATTGGTTCTCCCATGTATATCTTGTGTAGCGTGTAAAAGCTATCTTGTATGTTTCTCATCTTATTTATATTATCTTGTTAATAATGATTAAAATCTTTAGAACCTAATTTATAAAATTTTACTAGAGTACGGTAGGCTATATTAATCATTTTAATAGGTCATATTTGAAGATGTATAGAGTTTGATGGGAAACCTAAATTTATGCTCAATCAATACATGTGCAAGGTCATTTTAACAA
>MU223709.1:808875-874147 GCA_018584345.1 Thuja plicata | reverse complement strand
GAGAACCATTCATCATGGTTATGAAAACACATATGAATTGCATAAGGGTGGTAAGAGTTTTGTACTTAAACCTTTGGAGAATGCTTCAACTAAGAAACCTAGGATTATTTGTTTTGGCAAGGAGTACCTTGGTTTGCATAATTTTCATAATAGTATCCCTATGGTGGAAGATCAAAGATGAAAGGGACTATTTTTTGTGAACAAGACAGAGTACAATGTTGATGACAGTATGACAGTGGATAAGGTAGCCAATGGGGTGATTGTGGGGACTGTTTTATGTCCTTTGGTTAAGAACTTGGAGAAGGATGAACATCTATCCATGGAGGGTGGAATCAAAGTTCATTTGGATCTTAGAAGACATAATGAAGGGAAGTCCAAACAAATATATAATGATTGTCCCAAACAAAAAGAAAATAAAGATAGGGATAATAAGTTTGTTTTCATGTTGCTAACAAGTTTGTTGCAGGTTCTCAGAGGTTGGATGGAGGATTGTTATTGCAAAAGATGCCTAGGAGAGGTCAAGGTTACAGAGTTCCATCAAGGAGACTTGGAGGTGTCAAGCCTAAACCCCTTAGCTCTTAGGGAAAGAGATATTTTGTTGGTGGAGTATCATGCAGGTGCACCTAGAAAAGAAAATGGACTCATAAAGGCCCTAGGAAACATGGATGATGAGAAGGCATCAAAAGAAGTGAATTGAAATATTTTAAAGCCAATAATGGAATTTGATTTTAATAATTTGAATGTAATTTGTAATTGTCCTAATGGCCCCAATAGGACCACAGGACCAAATAATGGATCTTATAGGTTTAGGTTTGGGAAGGGTCTTATGAGTGTTTATACCTATTAAATAAATTATATTGATCCTTGAAAAATCATTAGAAATAGGAGGGAATTAGATTTAAGTATTTAATAAGAGTTTCTAATTTAAATATTCAAACTCCAATGGCTAGAGCCATTTTGGAGGGAAATGAAAAAAACTCATTTAATTAATGATTTTAATAAGTTCCAACTTTATGGAACCAAATGGGGGGGGGGTGGTGGTTTGAAGTTTATATAAGCCTTTGAAATACCATTATACTAGGGATGTACGAATTGTATGGACAGATTTCAGAAATTCAATAATACTTCAAACATTCCTTGCAAAATTTTATTGCTTTTTATGTTTTGTTGATTGATTTAGACTTGGAATAGGATTTTGGATGGTCTAATAATACAATAAAATCATTTTATATCTGTCTTGAATGTTCTTATAGTCTATTTTCTTCATATTTGGAAAGTTGTTGTAGGTGGTCAATTTGGAGCACTGAAATAACACTATTTTGATCTTTTTAATGATGTAATGGGCCATTCGATGAATGTATTTGCTATTTCTAATTTAATGGTTACTATTTAACATATGAACAATGTTACTAACCATTTTTATTTAGAAGAAGTTGATTTAGTGGGTGTACACCGCGAGCAAGAGTGGAAAAAGGGCATGAAATTGATGCCATAGGTGTAGCAACAACATATCTACCTGGAGGGGTATATTTATTATGTTGGATCATAATTATGTGGTAAATTGATTTTAAATCCTTAATCTTGTGTTTAGATGACAATTTTTGGTGAGGATTTGAGAAGGCCCTAGTTTTAGAGCCTTATTGGTGGGGGTTTTGGGGTTTGGCTATTTTGGGAAGGTCTGTATTCAAAACAATTCCATGATATTTTGTTTTAAAGCATAAATAGGGAATTATGAAATTTGTAGTGTCAGGGGATAAATATTTCTAGTAGTTTCTTTGTAAAGTGGCTCAATTAGGCCTAGGGGGATAGTGGAGACAACAATTTTTTGTACAAGAGTTCCAAAACAACCCTACCTTTTTTTATGATATTTTGTGCAACTTAAAAATGGGTATCTAAATCCCCAATTTGTTTTTCAAATTTTTTGGAGAGTCTAGTCCAAAAGTGCAAAAATCAAGAAATTCAAGGCTACAAGAAACAAAGGCCTAGTTTGGAGTTTGGGTATAAACCGGTGTTATGGGAATTTGAAGTCTATCAAAATAATTTTAAATAATTCTTGGAATTGGTCTTTGGTCTTGGGTATTGGGAACCCATTTGAGTCATTTTAGGCAAAGAGAATCTCATTGGGAAGTGTGTGTGAACCCAATGGGTTATTGGGTATCTTGTGGAGTCTTTTTGGTATGAGTTTGGGTTGATCAAAGGGCTCTGCATCAAATTAAGATGAACATTTATTTTGAGAGAAAGGGGTAAAAATTTATTGATCAAGAAGAAATAGTACAAAACAAGAAGGGAACCAAGCCAAAAATAGAATTACCAACAAATTGAAAAAAAAAAACCCTACCAGAAGGGCCCCCAAAAGGGTCATCAACTAAACTATCATGTCTATCACTATTTATTCTGAAATTTGAGAATAATTTGAGGATAGGTGTTTCAAATCACTAAAACTCTACCCATTTATTTGCTTCGACGCATATTTAGCCAAGTAATCTACCACTATTCCACTCTCAAAGAATGTGTTAGAAGGAAATAGAATCCAAAGAATTACTCAGATTTAGAATCCATCTGACTGCCAAAGGAAATTTTCAATTAACTTTGTCCAACCTTTTCTCATTCAGCATATCTATCACACTTGAGAATTTGGTTTAGGTATAACCTTTTGCTAGCCTAGGGCACAACCTCTTTCTAGTGCATAGAGAACAAGAGCCTCCATAAAATTATTAGTTTATTTTCCTTTATACATTTAAAATAAGAAAGGGACAACCCTAGAACTATATCTAGCAATACCTTCAATCCTAGCATGCCCAAGATTCCCCAAAAAGAACCATTAGAATTAATTTTTGAAAGTCCATGAGGAGGGGGAGAACATAGACCTTCTCCCTAGATCTTCCTTTTGGAATGCTAACTACTCCTTAATAAGGAATATATAATGCTACTAGAACATAGTTTAAATTATGAATTAGAACCAAATCACTAGGGTCCACAACAACAAAAATATCACACTTTTTTGTAAGGTCTCCTAAAACATGATAGTAATCCTTTAGCACACTCGGATTTCCTTATTCTAAAAAATCTTGTGATTTATTTCTAACCAAAGTTTCTAGATAATGAAAGTGGGGCCAATATCCTCAGTTACATGAAGAAAGGAAGTCTTAGCTAGGAGTCTTCCTAGGATACCCTAGAAATTGACTAGAGAAGTGGCATGCACACATGATTACTTCCAAGCCCCTGCCAAAAGTGTCAAAACTCTCTAGAGAAAGAACACTAGAAGAAAACATGTGAGGTACATTCCTCACTATTATATTGCAAAGAAAATATATAGAGGCCCTAAAAGCCTCTCTTTCATAAATTCTCCCAAATGAGGAATTTATTTTGCACAACTAGCCACAAGAAAAAAAGTGACCCCAAGGACCAAGAATCTTCCAATAAATATGTCTATCTAATTCTAGGTATGTCAAATAAACAAAAGAAATTTCCCTTGAGATTAGGCCCCAAGTAAGAACATATCTTCCCTTTAAAAAATTACACACTATACCTTGTTGGAATAATGGAATGGTGTGTACTGAGAGGGGAGGGGTGAATTAGTACCCTTATAACTTTTAGTTACTTAAAATTTAATCCTTTAGTAATCAATTCCTTGCATTACCGACCATTGGTTCCTTTCTATCTATATGCATGTAATATAAATCCATAAACTTAATTGCATGTAAGAATTCATAGAAACATTCATGAAATGTAATGACATATGACACAAGATTTGGTTGCGCAGAAAACCCTTGTTAGAATGTAAAAAATACAGTGGGGATGAAACCCACAAAGCTTCACTATCTACAGAAAGGAAGGTTTCAGTTAAGGCTACAAATTTGACCACTTCTGATGATCTTACCCTGTTAGGAGTAACATGTTTAAACTAGTTAAGGTCTACTCTATTAAGAGCTTTAGAAACACAGTTTAGTGTGCACTCGGTTAAGAGATTTACAAAATGATTTTTAAATCCATCTTCTTAAAAGATTTCTTCTATTTTCTACACTTGTTAGAATGTAGTCAAAAATACTTATAGTGATTGATCAATACCTCTATTCTGCTTGGTAGCCTTGAATCTTGTTCTTGATAATTGAATTCATCTTTTTGTTGTCCTACTACATGAAACTTTGTTTATGATCCATAGATTTTCTCTTTTGCTACAATCATCATCACACACATTGTTCTAATTGATTACACTCTATTTATACATTCAATTGACCTATTTAGGCTTCACGCATTACAATGATAACTCTATGATCAAAGGTTTACAACTTGACCTTGATCTCCTAGTTTGCATGTTTCTAATAAGTTGGACTGATTAAAACAATTACATTTTCTTTACGTGTCCCTCAAGAAATGAATTTAAAGCTAAGATTTAAGCTAAATATAAAACATAAGTGTTTTATCTGATGTGTAACTCAGATCCACATTACTCAAAATTAAAGTTGTCTCTCGGTAGACTGGTGCTCGGGTTGCTTTGTAGTCTTTCCTCTCGAGTTTCTCTTTAGACCATCTGTCAATTTTCTCTATCGAGTTACAATGTAAACTTCTATCGGGTTCCTCTATGAATTATGTTGTCAATTTACACTGTGATTTGTCTGTCGGGTTCCTCTGTACTTAACATATTTTTGTTGTACTGTAAACTGTGTCATCAGTTTTCACTATAGCTTGTCTTTCAGTGTTCATGTTACCGATGGTTCAAAAACTATTTCTCTTGTATACTGATGGAAAAATGTGATCATCAATCTCCCCCTTTAACATTAGTATCAAAAAATGATATGTGCAAAACTAAAATGTTTAGTATATACACCATGTGTTTACCTTGTCATTATGACTTTTCATTATAACTCCCCCTATGTGCATGCATCGGTATAGTATATGTACATATATACACACTTATTATCTCCCCCTATCACCTTATCAATTCCTTCTTTGTCACATATTATTTCCCCCTTTATCATATCATTTCCCTCCTTTTTCTATAATAAGGACAAAGGTGTATTGCTTAGAACTTGTCAAAAATGTGGGAGTGAGAATTTTGAATGTCCTCCATTTGTTCCTCCCATTGTTCTTTGAGATGCTCAAGTGTCATTATTTCCAAGGTGATTCTTGCATGCATATCATATATGCCTTCTATAACTAACATTTTTGAGGTAGCAATTAATGTCCTTGCCGAAGTCATGTGTTGTTGCAGTAATGTGAGATTGGGTAGTAGTAGAGCCTGGAGCTCGGTTACCTCATCTCTGAACTTTGTTTTTGCATTTTGAATCTCTTGTCTCAACTTATTTTCTTCCATTATCTTCTCATAATGCAACTTGATTGCATTGTCTTTGTTTGAGAGACCATGTGCACTAGCATGTAGATCAGCATCTATCTTTGCAGTATTTTCACTATTCTCCTTAGTGAATTGCTCTAATGTGCATAACTTATGAACTAAGTTTATAACTTCTGAAATGAGTGGTTCCAATGTACTAACCAGTTAAGATAGTTCTACCTTTTTCTCTGCCACTTCTTGGATGATTTTCTCTATAAATTTGTACCGGTATTTCTACCATGCATGTTCTTCTATTTCTTTCTATGCATCTACATTCTGTGATGTGATGGCATTGGTAAGAACGACCAATTAATCAAGTATAGGAGCATCTTTATCAATGTCGGTATTAGGTAAAATCTACAAGAGTATCTCCTTTGTGGTTTCTATTACATGTGTTTCCTTTGTCTCCTTTTTGAGTTTATCTTGAATTGCTTTCCTTTTACAAAGTTCTGCATACTTTGTAAGTGACTCTAGATCCAATGTCCTAGGATCAAAGTATGGTATTTCAATGATTTCATCTAATGTGATTGGATTTTTATTCTTCTTCTTCTTTTTCTTTGAAATTTTGGTGGAGGTAGTTGTATGCAACACTAAAGCAAGATCTTTTTCTTTGTCAAATGTACTTGGTGAAGGCTTTGGAGGTGTTGTGCCTTTTACCTGTTGCTCGGTATCTACTTGTTGGTTGGTGCTAGACATCTCCTCATCAACCTTAGCTTTATCAGAAACTTCTCCTTTAGTGTCCTTGGAATCACCGTGCTTCTCTTCTTCACTTACATCTTTCTGCTCTCCATCTTTTACCTTTTTTTCATCAGTAGTGTTTTTCTGTTCCTCTTCACCCTTATCCTCGGGTATGCTTGCATCCTGGTTGGGTGACTTCTCCTTTTCTAGGATGATATTGATAGCGTGTACCAATAGTGGTATTTTTCCCAGTATATTAACATGTGCAGCATCTATTGTTGTGTCTTTTTCCTTGGTTTGGTCAGGGCAACAGTGACATCTTCATCTTCCTTTACCTCATCTGCAGGATCACTTCTAGTGATATCAATGATAGTTTTATCTATGAATGTATCATCTACAATCTCCCCTAATGATTTTAGAATATGAGGAATGTCATCCATATCCTTGCTTACTTCTGTGTTCAATTCAACTGAAGTAACATCCTCATGATCATTTATAAGAATGTACTCTAGGCTCAGTTTAGCCTGAGTCTCTTTTTGAATGTAACTTCATCATTTCATCAATTTCCTCCAATTTGGATTCAGGTGGCGTAATTGAAACTGGGGATCTTTCCCTTATTTGTTTTTCAAAATTTAATGTGAATGACCACCTTGCTGATAACCTATCTAGAAATTCTTGTGGCATCATCTTTTCAAACTACATAGGTATATATTTGAATATACACATTGTTGTGATGATGGCTTCTTCTATCTTGTTCTGATCCTCAGGATTCAAAGTTAGCCATTATCTAACCTTAGGATCAGATATTCTACCTGACTTGATGATTGATTCAACAATCTCATCAATTATGGTAGGAATTTTGTTCTTTTCAAGTTGTTCATCTTGCTCAATTTATTCCTTGTCTTCCTTGATTTGGATTAATCTCCTTCTCCTCTTATATTCTGAAGTTTTACCGATTTGAGGCTTCCTCTTGTAAGTACCCACTTGTCATTTCTTAACCAGTGATGAACTTGCATCCTTTGTTGTCTAAATCCTTCTCCTAGATGCAGTAGTGGGTCTTGGCTTCTTTGGGGGTGGTGCATCAGACTCTGTTGAATCAGAATCACTCAAATTTTCATCTTCACCAACAAGTGACTATCCCTTGATGTCTTGTTGTTGTTTTGTCTCTTCGTCATTTACTGATAGCTTTTTCTTAAGTGTCTTTACCATCTTATCTTTCTTTTTTTGTCGATATTATTGACTACTAGGCTGGTCTTTATTATTTCCTTAGTTTCTTCATAGGTTCCAAACCTTGGTAATGATTTATCCAGTGGTTCATTTAAAAATGCTTCAATAGCATTTGTGGCTTGGCCTATGTTGATCTCATAGTCAAGTGGAGCTAACCATGTTGTCCTCGATACAGCTGGTTTGATCAAGGTGGTATCGGTGTCCACCATAAAACATATATCATTCTTATATTGATCTAGTAGTTGTTCTGGTATCCTCATCCTTTTCTGCATTCTATCCTTAAATCTAGTGAAATAAGCATCCATAACTAATGTGAAATTATCACCTAGTGACTTGATGAATTCACTGATTTGGATTGTAATGGGTCAGGTAGTGTCCCAATTGACATTACTGATAGATGGGAAGAAGTCTTGGAAATAGAAGAATATACACATGAGTAGTGATCCAAACTTACATGAATTGGACTTTGTAGACCTGATTGTCCTTGTGTTCTCTTCTAATTGCTTAAGTAGAAGCTTGGACAGATCAAGTTGTAGACCCTTCTTTATGATCTTGTGGAAAGTGTCAACTACTCCACATGCAAATTTGTTTAACCTGCTTGCTTGGAATACCTTGTATCCCAGTGCACATGCACCAAATTTCAGTTTAGGATCGGTAATGGAGTTTACCTTCAATCCTCTGCCATTCCATATTGAACCTGTCATCTTTTCTATGTTGGGGCGAGGAGGGTGTTTGAGTGCCTTGGCCTTATCGATTATTGGATAATCATTCAATGTGTGGATTACATCCTTAGTGATCTATTTTGGCTCATCCATCCACATCTTTTGGATGTTCACTCTGCTTAGCACTATCCTGATCCATTCAGTTTTGAATTCCTTTAGGAACATTAGGGAATTTTTTCACCCTTTCACCTTGATATGTTTATGTTCATCCTTAATTGTTCCATCTTTGCAAAGCTTCTTGTAAGCTTTCTCAACTTCTAGATCTCCAATTTCTGCAACTTTGTAGTGGATATACGCTCAGGCATCCTTGATTAGAAAAACCCTAGGTGGTATGCCTAAAAATGCTCTAGCATTATTAGGTTACAAAGAAACCTCTAGATAGAATTTTTATTTAGGTTCTTCACACCTAGTGTTCTTGATTAGGTTAACCTTTTTATCTTTGGCATTCTTGATTTTGGAAATACGAGATGTGGTTTCCATTATTTCTGGAAATTAGGGATTTTCTTGTGTTAGTGTCTATTTGAGTCATCATGATCAAAGAAGTCTTACCCTTTGATGTTTTCCTTGAAGTCTTACCTGATCTCCCTTTATGAAGAAGAAGTCCAAGTTAAAAAAGCTTTGAAATGTCAGTTTTCCATCCAAATTTATTCTTTAAAGGTGTCGTAAACTCATCTCGTGAGAACCGGTTCTCTCGGTCAAGCGCTGGTATCAATTTTTCCTTCATGAACCACTTTGAACTGCTTTGAACCTCAGTTCAAAGTAGTTTAATCAACATTTTTTGGCCTAACATTGGTGATTGCAGGTAGGACCTGGGACATGTCATCGAACCACTTCGAACCACTTTGAACCTCAGTTCAAACTAGTTCAAAGCAGTTCAATGGAGGATTCAAAAAAGTGTGAAGGTGATGTGACCTCTGATTTGATGGTTGATTAGACACATTAGAGAATATTCACTGGAATAATGGTATGACAATTTGGAAAAGTAGTCGGCCACATGGGAAGAGTTAGGCTGGAAATGCGGGTTAAGGTAAAAGTTTTTCTGGCATGAATCAAGGGATAGCATTTAATGTGGAAATAATGATTAAAGAGGGTTTATTTAAGTGAAGTAGTGGTCAGATGTCACATCAACAACTTCATCTCATTTCAGCTTACACGCGGCATTTAATTATCATGTCTTGTGTGATTTTCCCCGCAGAGTGAGTTTCTTTAAATTTCCTCTCTTTAGCTCATTTCTTTCAAATGCTAAGTTGTGGAGTCTCGGCTACGGAGGACAGAAGTGTTGGTTTTCTAGTTTAGTAGAAAGTAGGTAACACCCAATAAGCCCTCCATTTGCTTCATTTTTTTATGCCTGGTTATCCCCTTTTCTCAAAGAATTGCATTCTTTTATTTACTTGGGTAGAGGTAGAAAAGATGAGGTCTAGCATGCATTTCTTTGGAAACACTGCAAGCCTAGCTTGTAGAACTCCAATCATTACAAATACAAATTTGTTGGGGGTCAAGGTAGAAAATTTAGTTGAAGTGTTGAAAGACTCAGTGGAGAGGGAGCATACTGTATATTTTTTGTCCAGTGGTTTACTCGAAGTTGCTTCTTTTCCCCTAGCTATGATATGTCCAGAACTAATTCAATAATGTATATACTACTATGATGTCAATTCCAAAGGTGTGTTGAATAATGAGGATAAGAGTATCTTAACCATAAACATAGAAATGATAATGTCCATCTTCAAAATCCTAGATGAAGCTTTTTCTAGTTTTACTCCCACTCAGTCACTGGCACAATTCTGAGAAAGGAGTGACAAGAAGCTCAGTAACATAGCCCAAAAATGGACTATATCAAACTACAAGGGCAGTTCTGGATTGCCCAAGGTTCTAACCAAGGACCATATGAAGACCCACATCCATAATATCATGGGTTTGTTGCATAGGATAAGAGGTTCAGAACAAGTACTTCTCTTTGAATATTAGATGTATCATTTTATAGAAATTGTGTTAGAAGGTAAACAAAATCTGGACTGGGCTGAAATAATTGTGAGCTCACTAAGAGATCAGCTCAAATAGGTGAAAGCTATGCAAAAGGAATTCTATATGTCCTCCTATTTAACCTGTTGCCTTGCGTGCACCCAAGATCTTATCAGGATTCCTCATGAGCCATGGAATGGAGACATAACCATTTTTGAGTATTGTCCTTCGCTAAGGAAAGATGGTGTTCTAGAAGAATATAGGAGAGTTCATGATGTTTTTCTCAAGAGATTGTGTAACGAGTTAGCTAGAACCCCAAATTAGATAATTTCTCCAGAAGTACAAAATTTGGTTCAAAGTTTTGGGAGTTTCTATATCCAGTTTCATCAGTTCACCTATTTAAGAGTCGACAGTTTTAACGAAGAACCTCTCAGATTCCCTAGGTTCTACTTTGATTGTTTCATCTTAGCAGAAGTCTATAGACAAATGTTCATAGTAATAAAGAATAAACTTTTGGAAGATAAGTGGGATTTGATGTTTCCAATAAGACTTGGAAATTTGGTATGCAAGAGTATGATAGATGCATCAATGATAGGCATAAATTTAGTTGCTTTTCACATGCAATTCTATGATTCGAGAAGGGGATTTGACAATAAAGGGTTTTCCATGAAGCCGTTCAATTTGAAAAAGTAGGTGGACCTGAGCCCGCATTTGGAAGATTTATAGGAGGATATAGGAGATGAAAGGGCAATTTAGATAAGAGATTATTCCAGGTTATTGGTTCCCCAGATTAGAAGTTTGCAGCTAAAGATTGAGATTTCTGATGTGATTGAAGATGAGTCAAAAGTCATTGAACCTGGTTTCACTGAACCCAGTGCAAAAACTCTGTTGAAGGTAGATTGGACAAGGAACAAAGAAGAAGACATCAAACTGAGAGCTTGGTTCATTCTAGCCTGCACAGATGATTGGTTAAAAAGAAGGAAATCAAACAAGAATAAGATCACCTCTACTAAAGAAACTAGTGTCAAATCGACCTCAATTGAAGTTCCACCTGATCCTTCTAATGTTTCTTCCTTGAATCCTTGTGTAGGTAATTTTCCCTCAAATAAGAAAGAGCTACGCCCAACAGGAATCCCACTGCACCTCAAACAAGATCTAGAGCTAGAGATGAAAGTCATTCTCGGATGGCTTCTCCTGACTCCAGCTTTGTTGACATTGATGTCAATGATGATGATATCTCTTTTTCACCAGAGCGGGACAAAGATATTCAAGATACAATAATGAATAATTTTGTGGTTTAGCAAGAAGAAGTGACTCCCACCAAGAATATTGAAAATAGGATGGTTTCTAATTTAGTTCCTCCTTTCAAATAGAAAGAGGGTATTCTTGAACCTGCAATGAAATATTTCAAAATTACAAAATGGAGTTTGGGATGCTAAACAAAGACACTCGAGATCATCTTTTCAAGTTCTTAGCAGACCATATGCTTGGTCAGTCTCAGAAGGATGTCAAGGAGAAATGTGAGCTCAAATATCTTGCAATCACAATGGCTGAGTTCCTTAGTTCACTCAGCGAAGTTGGGGCCCTGCCTCTAGCTCAATCTCTGCAAGCTTTTGACCCTAATTTTGCAGATAGTAAACAAATGTTGAAAAAAATGCATCAAGGTAAAACCTTGATGGTGGCTATGAAAGACTGGGTTTGTGGCATCATTTTAGAAGGTAATAAATTCATTCAGGAGTTTGTAGCAGCCTTTGCACAAGGAGAAGCTTTGATTGGGGAGATCAATACCTTGATACCAACTTGGGAATCATATGAGGAAAAATGTGTTGTTGTTATGTCCCAGATTATTGAGATAGAAGGATATGGAGTTGAGAGGTTCCTGGCAGAGAACCCAATGAAAGTGATAGATGTCTGTATGCTCTTCATTCTTAAAAGGAATATAAATTGGAAAAGCAGTCTATTTAAAGAAGCAATCTCAAGCATGTGTACCATAGAGAAGGAGGTCAAGGAAATGCATACTAATGTGTTGAAAGACTTTAAGGTTGTGAACCCGTCGGGTATCCTTCAGTTCAATGAGGGAAACATAGATGTAGAGGCTATGACCAAGATATTTGGGGATGCGATGAATGATATTAAAGAAAAGGAGGAGATTACAGCTAAAGATTTCACAAGGTTTTCTAATGTGGAGTCCATGCTATACCTAAATTGGGGACAGCTACCTAAACAGTTAGAGAAGGTTTAGAACTTCAAATGGGAAAAGAGTGCATGTCACGCGAAGTTGAATGGCATGAAGAATATCCACTCTCATCTGATCCAGGAGCTCATGAGCACATTCTGGAGTTGGAAGCTAGTCTGAGGAGCCATTTCTAGAGATAATAACTGAAGACGCATGATCGTGTGATGGTTTTCATGCCTATGTTTGAGGAATTTTTTTATTTTTTAACTATTGTCAAAAAATTTTACTCTATCTATATTTACTAGTCAGAAACCATTTCTTTTTGGTTAGGTTGAGAGGTCGAGTTTTAAGGGAAGCCTCTTGAACCTGTTAAACTATATATGCTGGGGCATAAAACTGGAAAAGGGGATGATGAAATTTTGGAATTTGTGAGACTTAGTTCAACATTTTCTAATTTTGTTAAGATTTTATGTACTTTCTAAGGGAATTGAATAGAAATATATTTGAATCAAATTAATCTCAGACTTTATTCTGTGTGATCATGTTATTCTGATGCATGCTAAATTTAAATCTATGAATTTAGATTTATGATATGTCAATTACTTTGTGAATTGGTATATTTCTCATTATTGGTTTATGGTGAATGCATGGTATTTATCTGCCTTTCTAAACAATTCTCTTGTTTATTTCCGTTCAAGATCATTGTTTTCCAAATCAAAGAAGTTGTGCCTTTTTTTGTTTCTATTCTTTATTCATTTTATCTGAATTTACCTCAATACCTAAGAGTATTTGAGAGATCCTTATGTGCTTTCGGGTTAAAAGTATAGTTGTTGGTTTTAAGTTTAGAATTTCATTAAATATTTCTGATAGGGAGCTGTACCTCAAACAATTCAGAGGGAAGCAATTATCTCATGCTTACCCAACTGTTGTAGGATAGTTTGTTTCCAAAGAGGCATAGAGTTAGCACAATTTGCAATTAACATAGAGACAAATCTATTCACCAACAGATTTTTGGTGACCCTACTGGGGAGTGCGCTATCAGAAGGCTAATAAGTAGTTGCATTTTCCATGAATGAATAAAATTTGGTGTTGCATGCGGCTGTGATTCCTAGGTAGGAAGAGGTTCCCCCAGTGTTGCAACCTGATTTGTTTTTCTTAGATACCCAAGAAGATATAATAGCATATCTTAATTCCTTGGCATGGAAGTTGAAGGAGAATAATCAATAGTACCAACAAGTTTGCCTCATCATAGAAGAAGAAGAAGAAATTTGGGAGTGGTTGAGAGGACTTTCCATTGTTTAGGAAGATGTGATTATAGATAGGGTGGCACAAGATCCTTAAGAGAAATTAGGCGTGATCCTAATAGGTAAAGCTGGCTAAGAAAAAATACACAAGAGGTGATCGGAGAAAAGGTTTAATCGATGCAAATTTTTGAGCCTTGAAGAATTTGATCTTTTTCCCTGATTTTAATACCACAAAGATAAGAAGGACCAAGACCTCTAGAAGACCCCCTTCACCTTCTAGTAGGCCCATCGTATCAGCAATTTTCCAAGCTATTATTCCACCAGGTACTGTAATACCCTTAGTTTCCAACACTCAACCTTTAAACTTCCAACTCCCACTCATGGCCACCAATCAGCCCTGGGGTCAAAATATAGGCCCTTTGAACTTAGGAGTTAATGCACCCACTTCTCTTCCAAAGGGAGATAATCAAGTTTTTCCTAAGCTTAATGGAGATGAAAAAATGACAACTGAAGATCATTTGAGTGCTTTTCATACATCATGCGGTATTCTCAGTGTTCCCACTCAAGAGGTCATTGTGAGGCTTTTTGTAAGAACTTTGACTGATGCCATAGCCGATTGGTTCAACCATTTACCTCATGGATCTATTACTAGCTAGGATGATATGAAGGATGTGTTCGAAGCAAGGTTCAAAACCCCTGATAATGAGATCTCACTATTGCTTCAATTGAGCTAGCTAAAGAAAGAGATGCATGAACCTATGTGAGAGTTTGTGGCTTTGTTTAACAGGATTTCGCAAAGGATTCCTGCCAACTCCACCCCTAGCGATGAAAATAATAAAATATTATTCCTTAATGGAGTACCTCCTAATATAAACTTTCACCTACTAAAGGATGGAGCATCCAATTTGAATGTCACGCAAAGGCAAGTCATTGAACTTGAGGATACATTCATCACGGTGGGAAAGTAGAAAAGAGAAGTTCAGTATGTGGGTCCCTCCTCATTTGCTATGACCGATCCTTTATTGTAGAGGTTGATGAATGACATGGTGATGCTTAAAAGACAACAAAATAATTCAAGTTCCCTATATCAATCTCCCTATCAAGATGTTAACCAAAAACAATTTGGTCAGGCCCACGATAAAGTTCCACTCTTAACGGGCATGCAATCTAGGTTGCAGATTGAACAAGCACCTAAAGAAACCATGTGTTCTTTCCATTTGACAATTGATCATGATGGGGAAACTTTACCGGATTGGCTCAGATGTCTTAAGCTAAATTCAAACAAAGATACTATTGGGATTGAGGAATACAGAGAAGAAAAAACTTCTCCTGAAATAGGACAATCAAGTTCTTTTTATCTTGAGTATGATTTTGACTCTGAAAGAGGCGGAGATGCACTAATGACTCTGCAAGACCCTTCATGCTCATTCCTCACCAAAAATTAGAGGAATCAAAAATTTACTACTAGCACAGGTACGTCTGATGCTTTTCCAAGGAATAAAGAAGCTAGAAATGGTGAGCCCTCTTCTACTCCAAAGAGCTCAGGGATTAAAATATTACAAAAAGGTAATGTGGTTCCTACTCCTCCTGCCTTTGATTTTGTTGAATTTTGCAAAACAAATTCCATTACCATCTTTCCAGCTAAATATTTGAAGATGAATCCTAAAGAGTTAGATAGGTTGGTTAAATATGTGAAAGGAGATCCAAGCCCAAATACCCAACCAAGTAGACCACTTATTGGAGAGATAACCACTATGGAGGAACCCCCTATTTTTGTGTTTGAAGACACCCCACAAATATCAGATGATTGCCCTTATGTCAACTCTGTAGAGAATGAGATAGAATGAAAGAAGCCAAATCCTTTCTACATTTCTTTTCTTTTGAATGGATAGAAACTTAGTAATTGTATCATTGACTCTGGTGCCTCTGACAATATAATACCCGCTCTAGTCGCCAAAGCCCTTGGCCTTACCTTGACCAAAAATTTTGGCTGATGCTACTCTATGGATGGGAAGCAAGTACCTTTGATGGAACAAGTAAAAGATGCATAAGTTGTCCTCACTATGTGTCCTGATAAATAGTTAAAGCTAACAATCCTAGTAGCAAATATTCCTTCCAGTTACGGTATGTTGCTTAGTAGAACTTTCTGTAAAGACATGGGAGGCAACATAAAAATGGATTGGTTTGAAGTAGTTATTCTGGTGGGCAATGAGAGGATAAAAATTAAGCCAAAACCTAAAAATAAATATACTGTAGTCCCCTCAAATAATCCCAAATCTCAAATCCTCTTTCAGGAATGCCATTTCGGTAATTATGTAGTTTTATCCGATGATGAAACTGAACCTATTGTTGCCAAACCAAAAAATGATGCTTTATGGAAAATGGAGTTCGATGGTAGCTATTCTAATTCTGGATTAGTAGCCAGAGTAGTGCTTTTTCCACCTATTGGGGAGTGCATTCCCTTGTCTTTTAAGCTAGATTTCTGAAACACCAATAATACGGCTGAATATGAAGAGCTACTGTTAGTTTTGGAAGAAGCAAAACTAAGAGGGGTTAAGAATTTGATTGCCCGAGGAGATGTTAACTTGAATGTGAAATAGGTAAGGGGACAGTTCTCAGTCAAAAATTAAAAGTTAAAACACTATAGGAATTTAGTGTGGGATGAGCTTGAATCTTTTGATGCTTTTTCTATTGAGTTCATACCCAGAACCTTGAATACTAAGGCAGACTCTTTAGTAGTTTCAACTTCATTACTTTTGCCACATCCAATTTCAAAACTCAGAGCTACAAGATTGAAATGGTATACTGACCCAAAGTACCAGATAATGTAGAGCATTGGCAATTATTTGATGGTGATTCCCAGCTCAGTGATTTTTTGGGGTGTATTAACAACTTTGCAAATGTCTATTTTGAAGGTTTAGAAAATGAGTGCAAGGAAACCTATGAAGGTTCAGTGGAAGATGATGGAATTATACAGATCGAAGGAAATAAAATTCCCAAAGGATTGGTCTCTTTAGAACATCTATTTTGGAGAAAAGATGACAGTACAGTTAAGGAAAAAGTGTCTCATACTCATAATCCTAAGGAATATGATAAAATCAATATAGGCGACAATATTGATCGAAAATGGATTCATGTAGGGAAGACTTGTTCCCAACAGGAAAGAGATTACCTCAAGAAATTATTAACAAAATATAAGGATGTTTTCTCTTGGGGATACAAGGATCTTAAAAAATTTAGAGGTGGCCAATTCAGACACCACATTCCTTTGAAAATGGATGCTAAGCCTTTTCGCCAAAAATTGGAAACTACAATCCAAAAGTATCTGAAGCCATATTAAAAGAAGTAGAAAAGATGTTGCAAGCCAAAATTATCTACCCTATTCATCACTCAACCTGGATCTCCAATATAGTTCCTATAAGGAAAAAGAACGATGAAATTAGGATTTGTGTAGATTTTCAGAACTTAAATCAGGCCAGTCTCAAAGACAACTATGCATTGCCAGTGATGGAACATGTGCTTCAAGCAGTATCAGGATCAGAAGTAATGTCTATGCTGGACAGTTATTCTAGATATAACCAAATCAGTGTGGCAAAGGAGGACCAGCATAAGACAGCCTTTATAACACCTTGGGGTACTTTCGTGTACAACAAAATGTCATTTGGGTTAATCAATGTTGGTGCCACTTTTTAGAGGGAAATGAATTCTTCATTTGTATATCTTTGCAATAGGATCATTGTGATTTATCTAGATGATTTGACCATAATTTCAAAAAGTAGGAGTTGTCATCTGAAGGATATTGAAATAGTATTACAAAGGTGTGGGAGTCATGGCATATCCCTGAATCTAAAGAAGTCATTCTTCTTTGTTGAATAAGGTAAGTTTTTAGGACATATTGTTTCAAATAAGGGTGTCAAGATTGATCCAGATAGGGTCAGGGCAATTCAACAACTTAGCTTACCTTCCAGCCAAAGTAGCTTGAAGTCTTTTTTTGGCCAGGTAAAATTTTTAAGAGCTTTTGTCCCTAAATTTTAAGAAATAACTAAGCATATGGTAGATATGTTGAGTGAGAAGGTTTCATATAAATGGAATGAAGAAGGGAAAAGAGACTTCAATGAGGTTAAAGCAGCAATAGCCCAAGCTCTAGTTCTGGTAAGTTTGGATTTTAAAAAGGACTTCAATATCTACTGTTATGCATTGGAACATACTCTATCTGGTATTTTAATGCAGAAAGATGATATTGGATGGGAGGCACCCATTGCTTTCATGATCAAATGAAGAAACGTGAACTCAAGTACTCCCAAATTGAGAAACATGCCTTCACTGTAGTAAAGGCAGTAAAATAGTTTAGATATTACATATTACACTCCCATGATACGGTATATGTCCCAGAGATGGTTGTCAAAAGTGTCTTGACTCAAAAAGAAATAGTTATGAATAATAGAGTAGTGTGGATAGCCAAAAATCAAGAATATGATTTGACCATCAAGCCAACTAATTTGGTGAGGGGATGGGGATTGTGTAAACTTTTGGCTGAAGATAGAGGATCGGCAATAGAATAAGCTAATGAAACCCCTACAATACTGTTAGTAAGTTTAACTGACCCATGGTTTTCAAATATAACATAGTTTCTCACCTATGGGGAGTGCCTTGAACATTTAATTCCTTGAGAGAAGTGTAACTTAAAATTGAAGGCTTCTAAGTATGTGATTTTGCAAGATGTGTTGTATAAAAATAGCATTGATGGGACCTTCTTGACGTATGTGGATGTCACACAATAGAAAGAACTACTAAGGGCTTTCCATGATGAAGCTTGCGGAGGGCACTTTTCCTCTACTATTTCAGCTTTCAAGATTCCGTGGAATCATTTCTATTGGCTGGGAATGTTCAAGGACATGTATCACTATGTTAAGAATTGTGAGAAATGTCAGTTATTTACTAGGCGCCCACAACTTGTAGCATTACCCCTCAAGCCCGTGATCATTGAAGAACCTTTTAAACAATTGGGTATATATTTTGTTGGGCATTTGAACCCCCATCTAGTGCAAGGCATGTATACATTCTAACAGGTACTAATTACTTCACCAAGTTAGTGGAAGCGGTCCCAACCAAAAGGGCAAACTCTCAGGTTGTATGCAAATTTCTATTGAACTATATCTTTATAAGGTTTGGGATCCCAATCAAGATAGTTGTGGATAATGATATATACTTTTCTTCAGAAGAGATTTTAGCTTTTTGTTATGAAAATGGGATCTCACTAGCTCACTCATCGGATTACTTTCCATAGGGAAATGGCCAGGCGGAGTCCAGCAATAAGAATCTGGTAGCTATAATGAAAAAATTGATGAATGATAACCCTTGTGACTGGCACAGGAAGTTACATAAGGCATTATGGGCCGATAGAACTACTCCAAAAAGGGCTATAGGCATGTCCCTTTTTGAGCTTGTGTATGGGATAGCAGCTCATGTGTCTTTACCTCTGGAATTATCCATGGCTAAGCTGCAAGTAGTAATTGAAGACCAATATTTTCAAAGTTTAGTGGAGAAGCACGTCATGTACCTGAATAAACTGGAAGAGGAAAGGAATAACTTGGTGGATCATATTACAGAGCATCAGCTAAAAGTCAAGAAGATTTTTGATATGAGGGCCTATACCAGGAAATTCATGGAGGGAGATGAAGTGCTTTTATGGGACAAAAGAAAGGCACCCAAAGGTTCACATGGGAAATTTGAATCTTTGTGGAAAGGCCCATTTATTATCACAGAAATAATTGGTTCTAATGCTTTTCCTTTGTCTTACCCAGATGGTGTTAGTCTTCCATTCACCTACAATGGGTAGGACCTAAAGTTGTTCAAGCTATAATGGTGTTCCCAGGTCCTTTTTTACATATTAGTTAGTTTCCCTTTCTTTCTTTAGTCGTGGTTTGGTTGTTTTGTCCTTTTTCCCTTCCTATTCTAGTTTTGCGAAAATAGTATCTAGATTTCTCTACAGTTTTGACAACTTGTAGTCCCCACACAAAGCCAGTGTTAGGGTCTATTTGAGTCCCCATGATCAAAGAAGTCTTACCCTTTAATTTTTCCCTTGAAGTCTTACCTAATCCCCCTTTATGAAGAAGAAGTCCAAGTTAAAAAAGCTTTGAAATGTCAGTTTTCCCTCCAAACTTATTCTTTAAAGATGTTGTGAACTCATCTTATGAGAACCAATTCTCTCGGTCAAGTGTTGGTATCAATTTTTCCTTCATGAACCACTTTGAACCTCTTTGAACCTTAGTTCAAAGTAGTTCAATCAAAATATTTTGGCCTAATATCGGTGATTGCAAGTAGGACTCGAGACACGTCATCGAACCAATTTGAACCGCTTTAAACCCAATTCAAGTAGTTCAAAGAAGTTCAACGAAGGATTGAAAAAAGTGTGAAGGTGATGTGACATCTGAGTTGATGGTTGATATGACACATCAAAGCGTATTCACCAAAATAATGGTACAGTGATTCAGAAAAGTAATCAGCCATGTGGGAAGAGTCAGGCTAGCAATGCGGGTTAAAGTAGATGTTTTCTCAGCTTGAACCAAGGGATAGCATTTAATGTGGAAATAATGATTAAAGAGGGTTTATTTAAGAGAAGTAGTGGTTAGATGTCACATCAATAGCTTCATCTCATTTTGTCTTACACATGGCATTTAATTATCGTGTCTTGGGTGATTTTCCCCACACAGTGAGTTTCTTTAAATTTCCTCTCTTTAGCTCATTTCTTTCAAATGCTAAGTTGTGGAGTCTCGGCTACGGAGGACAGAAGTGTTGTTTTTTTAGTTCAGAAAAAAGCAGGTAATGCCCATTAAGCCCTCCATTTTCTTCACTATTTTATGCCTGGTTATCCCCTTTTCTCAAAGAATTGTAGCCTTTTATTTACTTGGGTAGGGGTAGAAAAGATGAGGTCTAGCATGCATTTCTTTGGAAACACTGCAAGCATAGCTTGTAGAACTTTAATCATTATAGATACAGATTTGCTGGGGGTCGAGGTAGAAAATTTAGTTGAAGTGTTGAAAGACTCAGTGGAGAGGGAGCATACTGTAGAGTTTTTGTCCAGTGGTTTACTCCAAGTTGCTTCTTTTCCCCCAACTGTGATATGTTTGGAACTAATTCAAAAATGTATATACCGCTATGACGTCAAGTCCAAAGGTGTGTTGAATAATGAGGGTAAGAGTATCTTAACCATAAACATATAAATGATAATGTCCATCTTCAAAATCCCAAATGAAGCTTTTTCTAGTTTTACTCCCACTCAGTCACTGGCACAATTCTGAGAAAGGAGTGACAAGAAGCTCAGTAACATAGCCTGAAAATGGACTATATCAAACTACAAGGGTGGTTCTAGATTTCCCAAGGTTCTAACCAAGGACCATATGAAGACCCACATCCATAATATCATGGTTTTGTTGCATAGGATAAGAGGTTCAGAACAAGTACTTCTCTTTGAAGATTGGATGTATCATTTTATAGAAATTGTGTTAGAAGGTAAACAAAATATGGACTCGTCCAAAATAATCATGAGCTCACTAAGAGATCAGCTCAAATAGGTGCAAGCTACATGAAAGGAATTCTATATGTCCTCCTATTTGACCTGTTCCCTTGCATGCACCCAAGATCTTACTGGGATTCCTTATGAGCCATGGAATGGAGACATAAACATTTTTTAGTATTGTCCTTCACTAAGGAAAGACAAAGTTCTAGAAGAATATAGGAGAGTTCATGATGTTTTTCTCAAGAGATTGTGTAACCAATTAGCTGGAACCCCAAATCAGAGAATTTCTCCAGAAGCACAAAAGTTGGTTCAAAGTTTCCAGAGTTTCTATATCTAGTTTCCTCGGTTCACCTATTTAAGATTCAGTGGTTTTGATGAAGAACCTCTCAGATTGCCTAGGTTTTTCTTTGATTATTTCATCTTAGCAGAATTTTTTCGACAAATGTTCATAGTAATAAAGAATAACCAATTAGAAGATAAGTGGGATTCAATTTTTCCAATAAGATTTGGAAATTTGGTATACAAGAGTATGATAGATGCATCAGTGATAGGCAGCAATTAAGTTGGTTTTCACATACAGTTCTATGAGTCGAGAAGGGGATTTGACAATAAAGGGTTTTCCATGAAGGTGTTCAATTTGAAAAAGTAGGTGGACGTAAGCCTGCATTTGGAAGATTTATGGGAGGATATAGGAGATGAAAGGGCAATTCAGATAAGAGATCATTCTAGGTTATTGGTTCCCTAGATTAGAAGTCTGTAGCTAAAGCTTGAGATTTATGATGTGATTGAAGATGAGTCAGAAGTCATTGAACCTGGTTTCACTGAACCCAGTGCAGAAACTCTGTCGAAGGTAGATTAGACAAGGAACAAAGAAGAAGACATCAAACTGAGAGTTGGGTTCAATCTGTCTTGCATAGATGATTGGTTAAAAAGAAGGAAATCAAACAAGAAGAGGGTCACCTCTCGTATAGAAACTAGTGTCAAATCAATCTCAATTGAAGTTCTTCCTGATCCTTCTAACGTTTCTTCCTTGACTCCTCATGCAGGTAATTTTCCTTCAAATAAGAAAAGAGCTACGCCCAATGGGGATCCCACTGCACCTTGAACAAGATCTAGAGCTAGAGCTAAAAGTCATTCTTGGATGGCTTCTCCTGACTCTAGCTTCGTTGACATTGATGTCAATGATGATGATCTCTCTTTTTCACCATAGCAGGACAAAGAGATTCAAGATACAATAACAAATAAGTCTGTGGTTCAGCAAGAAGAAGTGACTCCCACCAAGAATTTTGAAAACATGATGGTTTCTAATTTAGTTCCTCCTTGGCTATCTGAATAGGTAAGCAAGAAACGTAGTTTCAAACCTATTTCTTTGCCAGTTAAAGATATTGTTACCAAATATGTTGCTCGTACCCCAAAAATAAAGAAGGCCAAAAGCAATGCAAGGTTGACTACAGACCCCATGACAGGAAAAGTGACCACTGAGATAGCTACTTTCAAACAGAAAGAGGGTATTCTTGAACCTACAGTAGAAGATTTCAAAATTACAAAAATGGAGTTCGAGGTGCTGAAAAGAGACACTTGAGATCATCGTTTCAAGTTCTCAGTGGACCATATGCTTGGTCAGTCTCAGAAGGATGGAAAGGAGAAACGTGAACTCAAATAGCTTGTAATCATGATGGCCAAGTTCCTTAGTTCACTTAGAAAAGTTGGGGCCCTATCTCTAGCTCAATCTCTGCAAGATTTTGACCCTAATTCTACAGATAGTAAACAAATGTTGAAACAAATGCATCAAGGTAAAACCTTGATGGTGGCTATGAAAGACTGGGTCGGTGGCATCATTTTAGAAGGAAATAAATTCATTCAAGAGTTTGTAGTAGCCTTTGTAGAAGGAGAAGCTTTGATTGGGGAGATCAATACCTTGATACCAACTTGGGAGTTAGATGAGGACAAATGTGTTGCTGTTATGTCCTAGATTATTGAGATAGAAGGATATGGAGTTGAGAGGTTCCTAGAAGAGAACCCAATGAAAATGATAGATGCATGTATGCTCTTCATTCTTAAAAGGAATATAAATTAGAAAAGTGGTATGTTTAAAGCAGTGATCTCAAGCTTGCATGCCACAGAGGAGGTCAAGGAAATGTATACTAATGCACTGAAAGACTTTAAGGTTGTGAACCTGTCAGGTATCCTTTAGTTCAATGAGGGAAATATAGATGCAGGGACTATGAACAAGAGTTTTGGGGACGCGATGAATGATATTAAAGAAAAAGGAGGAGATTACAGCTAAAGATTTCATGAGGGTTGCTAATGTGGAGTCCATGCTATACCTAAATTGGGGGCAGTTACCTAGACAGTTAGAGAAGGTTTGGAACTTCAAATGAGAAAAGAGTGCATGTCACATGAAGCTGAATGGCATGAAGAATCTCCACTCTCATCCGATCCAAGAGCTTGTGAGCACATTCCAGAGCTGGAAGCTGGTTCAAGGAGCCACGCCTGGAGATAATAATTGAAGACGCGTGATCGCATGATGGTTTTCATGCCTATGTTTGAGGCATTTTTTTTATGTTTTAACTGTTGTCAAAAACTTTTACTCTATCTTTATTTTCTGGTTGGAAACCATTTCTTTTTGGTTAGGTTGAGAGGCCAAGTTTTAAGGGAAGCCTCTCGAACTTGTTAAACTATATATGCTTGGGCATAAAAATGGAAAAGGGGATGATGAAATTTTGGAATTTTTGAGACTTAGTTTGACATTTTCTAATTTTGTTAAGATTTTATGTGCTTTCTAAGGGAATTGAATATTAAAATGTTTGAATCAGATTAATCTAAGACTTTTTTCTATGTGATCACGTTATTCTGATGCAAGCTAAATTTAATTCTGTGAATTTAGATTTATGATATGTCAATTACTTTGTGAATTAGTATATTTCTTGTTACTGGTTTATGGTGAATGCATGGTATTTATCTGCCTTTCTGAACAATTCTCTTCTTCATTTCCATCCAAGATCATTGTTTTCCAAATCAAAGAAGTTGTGCCTTTCTTTGTTTCTATTCTTTCTTCATTTTATCTGAATTTACCTCAATACCTAAGAGTATTTGAGAGATCCTTATGTGCTTTCGGGTTAAAAGTATAGTTGTTGGTTTTAAGTTCAGAATTTCATTAAATATTTTTGATAGGGAGAAGCACCTCAAACAATTTAGAGGGAAGCAATTATCTCATGCTTATCCAACTGTTGTATGATAGTTTGTTTCCAAAGAGGCATAGAGTTAGCACAATTTGAAATTAACACGGAGACAAATCTATTCACCAACATCCCGTAAACACACTATGATCTTGGCAGGTCTTAGTTACTCACTTGATAGTTGTAGTTGTTGTTGACTTGTCTGAATTCCATGAATTTGCTTGTTAATTGCTTCTATAATCTAGTCACTATTCTTCACTCTATGATCTGCTCTTTGCTCTGGTTCTTCTCTCTTAATCACATGGTGAGTGAATGAGATATTTCATCACCTTTTTATAGATGATGCCCTGAGTGGTGCACTAAATGATCTACCTACTTATTAGTGGTCAAAGACAGAGTCTCTTGGGTATTACACAAACTTCCAGCTCGTGCTAAGTGACAACTTAGTTTCACTTTCCCATGTTTATCGATGGTTCTTGGTAAGGTGCAAAGACTTTAATATCTTTCATATGATTACTGATGAGAGTCTCGGTTTACATTACCAACTTGTATTTCATATGTACATTGATGATTCTCGGTGTGTATTGATCGACAAGATTGGATTCACAATTTCATAACAAGTAATACCATAGTGCATTTTTATTTATGCTAATTTGGCATATTATCAATCTATATTGTAACTGATGTAAAAATATGACTTGGTATAGTGTTGTTCCATACTTACTTTTTCTTCTTAGGTGGGGGTGGTGATATCACCAAATCCATTGGATAAGGTGTCACCAATTGTATTTCTTGGTCCAGCATCATCGATGTTTGTATCTTTCCTCCACATTTTATTTCTCATCTTCTTGATGTCTTGAATGGTGTTTCCATTGGAAAAAGTACTTGTTTTTATCACTCAGTCTCTACAGTCCTTGCTTAGATGACCAACTCTATGACAGTGTAAGCAAGCCATTCTGGGGTTAATCCGGCCTCTAGAACTTCATGTCCATTTCCTCATGTAGTTTGCACCAATGTGTGTTGAAATAATGGGAAGTGTGTACTAAGAGGGGAGGGGTGAATCAGTACCTCTAAAACTTTTATCTATTTTAACCTTTATCCATTGTGTAATCAATTGTATAACCAACCATCTATTCTATACTATCTTTGCGTAAGATATATCAATTCATAAACTTAATAAACATGTAAACATTCATAGAAACATTTATGAAAGTAAATGACTCATAACACAAGATATGGTAATACACAAAACCCTTGTTAGAAGGTAAAAACTGTGGTGGGGATGACACCCACAAAAACTTCAGTATCTGCAGATTGGAAGGGGTTGGTTAAGGCTTACAATTTTGATCACTTATGATGATCTACCCTATTAGGAGTATTATGTGGATACTGGTTAAGGTATACTCTTTTATGAGCTTTAGCAACACTGTTTAGTGTGCACTCGGTTAAGATAATTAAAATAGGATTGTTAAATCCACCTTTCTTGAAAGGATTTCTTCTATTTTCTACACTTGTTAGAATGTAGACAAAAATACTCATTGACCTGAGTGTGTGCAATCTAAAATTGTTGATTACAGATCCATTCAAGATTACATGTATAAATGTATCACCTAATGTGATTGATTAATACCTCTATTGCTCAATAGCCTTTGTTCTTGGTTCTTAAAAACCAAATTCATATTCTGTTCTTCTTCTTCTTGAAACTCTTAGTCTATTTCATAGATGTGCTCATAGGCTACATTCATCCTCTCATCATCTTAAACAGATGATTACAAAATCTATTTATACAATAGATTGACCTAATAAAGTTTCATGTATTACAACCTTAACTCTATGATCAAAGGTTTACAACTTGACCTTGATCTCCTAGTATGCATGTTTTTAATCAGTTAGACTGATTAAAACAATTATAATAATGTTTCTTGTCCCTTAAGAAATGGATTTAAAACAAATCAAAACTCTATAAATAGAATATAGTTGTTTTATCTTTCGTGGAAGTCAGATCCACTTTTCTCAGGATATAACTAACTTTCGGTGTCTGATGCTCAGTTTTATCTGAAATTAGTTTAACTCTCTTTCAGTTTGTACGGTATTCTTATCATTGGGTTCCACTATCAGTTTACTCCTATCGGGTTCCACTTTATCATGTTCAGGTTGCACTTTTGGTTTACACTTCAAAACTATGTCATCGGGTTTCTCCTTGCTTAGCACATTTGGTCTGAACTGAAAACTTGACTTTCAGTGTAGTGTAACCAAATTTTTATAACAATTGCTTTTTGTTTGCCTACTAATGGAAAAACTTATGTCATCAATCTCCCTCTTTGACATTAGTATCAAAAACTGATATGTGCAAAATACTAAAGTGTTTAGTATGTACACCATGTGTTTATCTTGGTCATTTTATGACTCCCCCTATGCATATGCTAGTATAGTATAAGTATATACATGTATACTTGCCTATATACTATATTCTTTTTTTTACCTTTGTGTTATATGTAATGTACATATCATTTTCCTTTTCCCCTTTTTACTTTATGTTGTGTACATATCATTTTTCTTTTCCCCTTCTTTGATAGTAAGGGCAAAGGTGTATACCTATAGCTTATCAAAAATATGAGAGTGAGAGGTCTTCATTTCCTCCATCATCTTCTCCCATTTCTCCTTTAAATACTCAAGAGTCATATTCTCTAATGTGATCTGGGCATGCATGTCATAGATGTTATCTACTACAAACATCTCAGGGATGGCAATAAGTTGCCTTGCTAAACTTATGTGTTGTTGTAAAAGTGTGAGGTTCAGTAAAAGTAGAGACTGTATCTGAGTAACCTCCTCTTTGAACTGTGACTCTTCTTTCCAAAGTTCTTATCTTAACCATTTGATTTCAATGATCTTCTCATAATTCAATTTTATTACATTTCTATCTGTGGTTAGACTTTGTGCACTTACATTTAGATCAGAATCGATCTTTGCAATTTTATCATTGTTATTCTTTATAAATTTATCTAAAGTGAATAGCTTTTGGATTAAGGAAATAGATTCAATAATGATTGGATCTAATGCATTTGTTAGTTCTAAAATATTTACCTTATTTTTTTCCACTTCTTGGCAGATCTTTTATGTCAATTTGTATTGAAACTTATGTTCTGCTCATTCCTAAATAGCCTTTTCTACATCTATATTTTGTGTTGTGATGGCATCGATGAGAACAACAAGTTGATCCAAAATGGGTGCATTATGATCAACATCTATGTTTAAGAACTATTTGGTTTAAGATATCCCTTGTGGTCTCCAATACTAAGGAGTCTCAGTGTTTCTTTTTAACCTTTTCTTGCAAAGCTTTCCTTTGACAGATTTCTCCATATTCTTGGAGTGATTCAAAATCTAAAGTAGTTGGATCACACTTTGGTATTACAATGATCTCATTAAGTGTGAATACCAGCTTATTCTTCTTGTTTTTATTCTTCTTCTTTTGTGAAATGCTTGTATGCAATACCATAGCAAGCTTCTCTACTTGGTCTGATGTGCTACTTGATGGCTTCTGTAGTGTTGTACCTTTTTCTTGTTTCTCAATGTTTTCCTGTCAGTTTTCTAAGGACATCTCCTTAACTACCTTTAGTGTATCTGTAGCTTCACCTTTTGTATCCTTAGGTGTGGTATCAACTATCTTATCTTGATCACCTTTCTATGTTTACACTTCATTTGCATCTTTCATTTGTGCAACCTTTTCGTTATTATCTCCATATTTTTGTTCTCCACTGATGACTACCTATTCATCGGTTGTATCCTTATTTTCATCATATGGATCCTTTTTCTCATCATTACCCTTATTCTCAGGTATGCTTGTTTCCTTCTCTAGTGATTTCTCCTTTTTCGAGATAATGTTGACAGCTTGTATCAACAATGGTATCTATCCTGGTGTGTTTACTAGTGCAGAATCTATTGTGTTATCATGTTTGTCAGTTTGGTCTTTTATAACAGTGACATCTTCATCTTTCTAAATCTTATCAATATGATCTACTCTAGTAATATCAATTATTGTATTATCGGGCTATGTCTCATCTACAACATCCATGTCCTTGTTACCTATTGTGTCCAATTCTTCTTTGTCCAATTCGACTATTGTGACATCTTCAGTGTCATTTATAAGGATATGCTTGGGGTTCTTCTTAGCCTGAACATATTTATTGTGTGGCTTGTCGATAAGAGTTATCTGTGGCTCATTACTTGTATCCTTTTTAGGTATATCAAGTATCTTTTTCCATTTAGCCTCACTCTTCCTATCTAGCTCAATTAAATGTCCTTGAAGCACTTTATAAGCTCTTAACTTTGGTGAGAATATTTTGGAGTGTTTCTTCATCATTTCTTCAATTTCCTCCATTTTAGATTCTGATGGAATAACATAAACTAGGGCTCTTTCCCTTATATGTTTCTCTTCTTTTAATGCATATGTACATCTTGCTGATAATCTATTCCAGAGTTCTTTTGGCATTTTATCTGCTAATTGAATTGGTACATATTTGTAAATGCACATTGTTGTTATGATTGCCTCTTCAATCTTATTCTAGTCCTCGGGGTCCAGAGTTAGCCAATTTTTAATTTTGCGATCATTCAATGATCCATACTTGATGGTATCTTCACATACCTCATCAATTGTAGTAGGACCCTTTATTTTATCTATTTTTTTTATCTTGGGTGTCTTCAATATCTTCCTTTGATATGATTAGCCTTCTTCTCTTTGTTGGGCCTTTCTTTTCAGTTTGTGGATTTCTTTTATAGGTCCTTACTTGACCTTTCTTTATTGGTGAAGGAATTGTATCCTTTTCTATCCGACTCCTGGTTCTAGTTGCAATAGTAGTCCTTGGCTTCTTGGTTGGTGAAGGTAGTGGTTTATTTGACTCTGTGTGTTCTAAATCAATTTCCTTCTTAGCTTCACCGACAAGTGACTGTCCCTCAGTTTCTTCTTTCTGTCCAATTTCCTCTTCATTCACTGATTGCTTCTTTTTCAAGGTCTTAACCATTTTGTCTTTCTTCTTGTCAATCTTCTTCACAACTAAGCTAGTTTTAATCCTTTCTTTGGCTTCTTCATAAGTTCCAAACTTAGGTTGTGATTTATCTAAAGGTTCATTAATCAATGCCTCAATAGCATTTGATGCTTGATCTATGTTCACCTCATAATCTAGTGGTGCTAGCCATGTTGTTCTTGGTACAACTGGCTTTATGTAGGTGTAATCAGTGTCCACCATGAAACATATGTCATTCTTGAATTTCTCTACCAGTTGTTCTCGTATCCTCATTAGCTTTTGCATTCTCTCTTTGAATCCAGCCAAGTATTCATCCATGATTGATTCAAAGTTATCTCTAAGTGACTTGATGAATTCACTTATTTGTATGGTCACTGCTCTAGTTTTTTATTAAGGTAAATACAGGTTTTGAAAGGACACAAAAACCTTTTACATTAAATTACTAGAGATAAGAATCTACATCCCTTACAAACATTGATAGCCTACTACAAACAAAAATTAGGACCCTAACAAACCCCCATTAACCCAAAAAAAGGAAAGCAAAAAACTGCCAAAAAATAGTTACCAGCACAACTTCCAGTCCAGTCTCCAGCACAGAACATAAATAAAAATTACTTAATAATTCCAAAGGCTTCATCAATCTCTTTCTGCATATCTTCCATCTTATCGATGGAATCTTTCAGTGCTTTGATCTCCTTTGGAATCTCTAGAATTTTCCTTTTGATACCACTTCAAGTTCTGGTACTCGGTCCCAAGCTCCTAGCGTTGTCTTCAAGTGTAATGGTTGTATTCTCTAGCAAGATGCTCTCCAAATAATCATATAAAGCTTTAATATTTTTAATAGAGACTTTAAGCCCCTCATTACTATGCTTGAGAATGAATCTAATCATATGCCCATTGTGGCTGATTTGATTTTTCATATCTTTCAGCTTCTCCTCCACAAGAGCATCGACTTTGACCATGATCTCATCATTTTTTTTGTTATTATTTACCTTCATCATAAGATCCTTCTCCATATTTTCTAGCTTAGTTTTAAAGGGATCCATGGCTTCTTGCATTTCCTTCAGGTGCTGCGTCATATCCTTCATATCCTTGCTGATACAATTCTCCATACTAGCCCCATGATCCTCCTTACTCTTTGGAATTATGTCATCAATTTCAAACCCAACCATAGTATTGTGATCAGAGTCATTTCTTTGTCTTTTCTTTTTTTTGTCAACTGCCTTCAGATTAGGCTTCTCTGTTAGCTCCTCCTTGTCTTTTCCTTCATTCACTTCTTCATCTTTTTCCTCCTTGTCTTTTCCCTCATTCTCTTCTTCTTCTTTTTCCTCCTCTTGGTTTTCAACTTCATTTACCTTGTTCTCTTCTTCTTCATTCAAGGGCATCTACTCCTCATTCACCTGAGTTTCCTCCTCATTCATAGCTACATCCTTCTCTTTCACTAAAGCCTCCTCTTCATTCTCTTGTTTTTCTTCTTCGGTCATGGGATCTTCCTCCTTTTCCTATTCTTGAATGTTCTCTTCATCATTACCCTGATTGAACTTCAAACTCCTCCTTTCTATCCAGATTATTCTCTTTCTTACTCCTTACCCTTTTCTTCGGTTTCTCCTTTTAACTTTCCATATTTATTTTCTTTGCAATCCCTTTAACCCTTTTAGGAATGGTTTCTGGGATTTGGTTTTTGGCATATTTAGCGATAAGCAGAATAAGCCCTTCATGAAGCACCAGATTGCTATCCTTTTTCCTATGTTCCATGATGTTTTTATTCAGCAAGCTTCATAGTTAGAAAGGAAACAACACTTTTTTGTTATGCCTAAAATGGTTAGCAAGCACAAAGTGAAGGTTGTATATTTTGGAATAGCATCCATCTAGAGTGAAATACTCAATCACGACAGTCAAAATATTAGCCCAATGACTCTTAATTTTCTTAATGTCAACATAATCTCCCGACCATTTTCTCAGAAGGGCTTCTTCATCTTTGGTGATAGGGAAAATTTTAAAATCTTGAGACCCTATACATTTATTGCCCCTATAAAATTTCATGCCATCAATAGATAGCCCAGTAATCTTTGAAATAATACTCAGCATAAGCGTAAAAGACTTACCCCATAGATTCACCTTTCCATTCTTCCAGCCATCTGTAAAGTTTTTAGTTACTTCTTTGTCCCATCCATGTAATTTCTCCATGTACTAGGTCACACCACCCTTCTTTAGTCTTTTCCAAACTTTTTTCTTTTGTTTCCACTTCATGTAGTCTAGCGGCTCCTCCCTTTTCAAACCTCCTCCCATATTTGCAAAAGTGTTCTGATATTTTTGAATGTGAATGGGCAGAAATGTGAGACTCTTTTGATTTCTCTGTTTCAAAATGCTTGGTAATACCCACAAACTATGTGAGGTAACATTCTGAATAATTCTAAATAAAGAAAAAAATTGTTGCTATGTCTGTTGCTACCATTGCTAGGGCTCCCAAGTCTATTGTTGCCACAGCTATGGCTTCTCTTGCTGTGAAGCCTCCTATGGTTACAACTTGTGCTCCTAAGGATGGTCCCATAGATGCCTCATTAGGGACGGTGGTGAAAGCAAAAACTGCTTGTGTTTTTGCCTCTTCAGTAGCGGTGACTATTGCAAGGAGTGAGGCAAAGATTTCTTCCCTAGCTGAGCCTGCTCCTCTGTCAGCAGCGGCTGGGGATTCTGCTCCTCTGGTGCCTAATGCAGTAACTGCTAGGGGCTCCTCTTTGCAAAAGTCTTCTCTTCCAAGCTGTCTTCAGCTTCTGGAGACAAAAAAAATTTCTCCTTTCCCTCTTTATAACCCTCTTGTCCTCCCTCTGGGAGGAGAGGTTGTAGAATCCATTGATCATGCTTCCTCAGTTCTCGAGGGTCATGGTCTTATCTGCAAATTTAAGGGAATCTGGCCGAGTCTTCCAGATTTGCATGCCTAAATTTCACGTCACTGGGAACCACTCATTTCTGATACTGTCCACATTTTTCCAATGGAAAGGGGTTTTTTCATTTCCAAGTTCAAGATGGCTGATGATAGGAAAGTGATACTATGTGATCATTTTTTTAGCTACAGCGCCCAAAGCATGCTCATGATGAAGCCTTGGCATCCTTCCTTTGATGCTTCTACTGATTCTTTCTCCAAGGTGCCTACTTGGGTGAGGCTTCCTCATCTACCTCTTCATTTATGGGTTAACTCTCTTCTTGAGGCTGTGGGTGAGGCTCTAGGGGACTTCTTGATGGATGATGAGGAATTAGATGATATTCTTCGCTAAACTTATGCTAGGATCTTGGTTGATTTGGACTATTCCAAGGGTCTTCCAAAAATGATAAATTTGGTGCATCCTAAAGGGTCATGGATCCAAATTCTGGATTATGAAGGCCTCCCCTTCAAGTGCAAGAGATGCTTCAAAAATGGTCACTTAGCGGACCAGTGTGGTTTCAAAAAGGTTAGAAAACATGCTTCTTGGTGGAAGGGGGCCACCTCCCAACATTATTCTGTGGTGACGGATTCTTCTACCCAAATTTTTTCTTAGGTTGTCTCTTCTTCTCAGGAATTAGATGCGCCTAATGTGCCTCTTGGGTTAGCTGATTCCCTGGGAGTTGTCCCTTCTCCTTGTATTGATACTAATGCTCAAGGATTTGAGGGCAGTGGGGCTACAACTCCTCTTATTGGCAACTCCTCACTGATTTCTTTTGAATTGGTTGCTTCTGAGTCATTTTTCGATGTGGCTCCCTTGGACTCTCCTGGCCCTATGGGATAGCCTCAGGTCTTGAGGGTCCTAAATCTTGTTACGACTTCTTCACTGGAAATGGCTAAGAATGTGGATGTGGATGATGGGTGGACCTCTATTAAAGGAAAGAAAATTTCAAAATGTCCTCCCTCTTTTGATATGTCTCTTCATTCTTAGAAGGGGAAGAAATTATTTGTTTGGGCTTTCCTTTTCTAGCAGATGTTTTGCTGCTTGTTGGAAGCTTTTGGGCTGCTGGTTTATACTGTAATTAATTTCATGCAGCATTTTATTTTCTGATATGGTGCTAGATTTTTTTGGTATCTTCCTTTATTTCCAGGTTGAGGGATCCTATTTGAAAACCCTTGAGGTGGTGTTGTTTTGTCTCAATAGAGAGTGCTTCTTTGAATATCTCTTTGATCCTTATTGTACAGGATTTTGGGGCCCCTTCAAAACCTGTATTTACCTTAGTAAAAAATGTTCTAAATAATTCTTGTGTTCGTCAACTGACAGCTATCACCACTCTTTATCTTAAGTGTCTTGGTCATCATTAATTTTGGTTTTAATAAAGCCTTCAATGTGATTAAGCTTACCATACCTAATAAAACTTAAAATCTCAATATTGAGATCTGCTTCCCCTTTCCATGATTGAGTGACATCAATACGGGCCCCCACATTAGCAAAGTCATCCGCCAGCTTATTTCCTTCTCAAAAAACATGGGTTATATGACTTTCCTTAAAAAGAAGCATTAAGGATTTTATTTTTTCAATTATATGGACTATAGTCTAAGAAGCCTCATTCTTGCCATTAATACAATTTATAATGTTTAGGGAATCTCCCTCTAACCAAATATTCAAATAACCCATTTCTTTGGCCATTACTACAACTTGAAGTGCTGCCTTTTCTTTCGCTATATGGTTAGTCTGATTTCCCAGAGGGGTAGCAACAGCTCCCAAATAGTTTCCAGCCTAACCTCTAATTATACCTCCCACTCCAGCTCTTCCTGGATTCCCTTTTTCTGCTCCATCAAAGTTACATTTGACCTAAACAATCAATGGAGCTGTCCATCTTGTATTTTATGGTCACTGCTCTTGTTGTGTCCCATTTAACATTTCCTATTAATGGGAATGTTTCTTGAAAATAGAAGAATATGCACATGAAAAGTGAACCAAACTTACATGTATTTGACTTTTAAGTTCTTATTGTCTTCATGTTTTCTTCTAATTATCTCAGTAGAAGTTTTGATAGATCCAACTGTACTCCCTTCTTGAAAATCTTGTATGTTGTATCCACTGCTCCAGATGCAATGTTGTTCATCCTGCTAACCAGAAAGAACTTGTATCCTAAGACATTTTCTCCAAATTTCAGTTCATCATTGATGATGTTGGATACCTTCAATCTTGTTCCATCCCATTTAGCTCTTGTGTTCTTCTCAATGTCAACTTTTTGTAGGTGCGTTAGTGCCTTTACCTTATCGGTTATTGGATAATCGGTGACAGCATGTATAACATTCCTTGTTATTTGTTTTGGCTCATCCAGCCATATCTGTTGGCCATGTATCCTGCTCAGTAATAATTGAATCCATTCGGCCTTGAACTCCTTCAGGAACCATAGGGCATTTGTGAGACCTTTTACTTCTATGTGTTTATGTTCTTCCTTGATAGTGCCATCATTTTTGCAAAGCTTTCTCAACTTCCAGGACGGCTATTTCTGCGATCTTGTAGTGTATATATGCTCACACATCTTAGATGAGCAAAACCCTAGTTGGTATACATGAGAATGCACTAGCATTGTCAGGTTGTGAAGAAACCTCAAGATAGATCTTGTAGTGAGGTTCTTCATAGGTTACATTCTTGATAAGATTGACCTTGTTCTTCTTATCATTCTTGATCTTTGAGGTTCTAGATGTAGTTGCCATCTTTTCTAAAATTAGGGCTTTTTCATGAATGAAAAGTAGACTTATCGGTTATCTATGTTACTTACTTCAACCTTTTGTAGTTGTTAGGAATCTATTTGATTGCTTATGAACTGGGTTGGAGTCACTTTGCAATGTAGTCGCTTTGTACTCAAGTTTCTCTCTTTCTCTCTGCTCTGGTCGCTTGAAAAAAAATGAAACCCTTTTGTCGTCTATTTATATACTTTGCCCTAAGTCAAGTCATTAATTCTTAACCACTTCTTGATGTGTGAAGATGGACTCGTTAGGTGATACACAATAATATTTTCAGTGATAACACAATGCTTTGGGGTAGCTGTTAAATTGTTATGTTCACCAACAGATTTTGGTGTGTGACGAAGACAACATTGTCAACTCACATGATTACCGATGGATCTTAGTTTACAATAGCGACTTAGCCTTTATGTGTTAACTAATGATTCTCGGTAAGTATAGACAACTTAGCTTTTTATTACACTAATGCATTTTGGTATGTATTGACTGATGAGATTTCATTCACAGAATTATAACTTGGTATAATGTAGTTCCATACTTGTTCTTCTTAGGTGGGGGTGTAGATGTCACCAGATCCATTGGATAAGGTGTCACCATTTGTATTGCTTGGTCCAACTTCATTACTGTTTGTAGATTTCCTCCACATTTTTTTCTCATCCTCCTGATGTCTTCAATGGTGTTTCCATTTGAAAAGGTGTTGGTCTCTGCAGTCTTTCTTTAGATGACCAACTTTATGACAGTGTAGACATGTCATTCCAGGGTTAGTTTAGCTCCTAGACTTTCTTGTCCATGGTCTCATACAGTTTGCACCTATGTGACCAAATCTTCCACATGTTGTGCAGTTTGCCCATGTATTGTAATCCCAAGCATATTGGTTATGGACTTTTTTCGGTTGATAGGCAATTTATTGATTTTTAGGCTTCCATGCTTGCCTTTTCTTTTTCCAGCATTCAAGAGATGTGTGTCCATGCATTTTACAAGTAGGACAATATTTTTCCATGTAGGTTTCCTTCTTTGGTTGTTTCATCTTAGATTTACATTTATATGCTTTATGTCCTTTCATGTTACATTTATTACAAAATCCTATGAATGAAGATGTGGATTTAGGAATACCTTTCATTTTTCTTTTGTAGACATTTGATGTGTGGTCTTGCCTTCCACAGTGATTGCATGTCATATTTCTTTGTCTTGGATTTGCACCGACATTCTTTGGATCAACTTGGTTTGGTGATTCTTTATTTTTGGTATACCCTAGACCAGTGATGTTGTTGACTCTTCTTTGTCCAACAAGAGAATAATCCATACTTTTGTTGCTTTCTTCAGCTCTCTTGATCACTTCATTATGTTTTTGGTGAATTCTTACTTCATGTTTTAGCTTTTCATTTTCTTCTCTTAGTTCACTGATGGATTCTATTCTTTCAACGAGTCATGTTTTCATTATGTTTGCCTCTTGACTCATAAGAATAATCTGATTTGTAATCTCATGATGATGTTCTGTAAGTGTTTGTATTTCTGACTCTTTCTCTTGTAGATTTTCAGTAATCTTCCTTCTATCATAAATAGCTAGTGTTCTCTCTTGCTCAGCTTTTCTAGCATTGTTCATGATATCAATCATTCTTCCCATCTGTGTCTCTTGACCAATTCGTAGAGATTTTACTTGTCCAGCCAGATGTTGATTGATTTCATGTAAGCTTGTGATGCTTTCAGCAGATGTGTTTGATGCTTTGCTAGTTGTGGATCCTGAAGACTCAAATAGATCTGGTATCTCTTCCTCTTGGTAGTCTGTTTCATTACAGTGAGATGCAATAATCTTTCTTTCATCTAGAAGCTCTCTCATCTTGATTCTTGTAGCCTTGTATTGCTCATAGAATATCTGTATCTCTAACTTCTGATTCTCAATAATTTTGTCAAGTTTATACTTCTCCATTGTATGATATTTTCTCTTAAGTCTCTAAACTTTCTAAATAAGAGATCTAGCTCTGATACCAATTGTTGGAAATAATGGGAAGTGTGTACTAAGAGGGGAGGGGTGAATCGGTACCTCTAATTTTATTTTTATCTCTTTTAACCTTTATCCATTGTGTAATCAATTGTATAACCAACTATCTCTTATATACTATCTTTGTGTAACATATATCAATTCATAAACTTAATAAACATTTAAACATTCATAGAAACATTTATGAAAGTAACTGACTCATAACACAAGATATGGTAACACTGAAAAACCCTGTTAGAAGGTAAAAACTACGGTGGGGATGACACCCACAAAAAATTCACTATCTGTATATTGGAAGGGGTTGGTTAAGGCTTACAATTTTGATCACTTCTGATGATCTACCCTGCTAGGAGTATTAGTGGAGACTAGTTAAGGTCTACTCTGTTAAGAGCTTTAGCAACACTATTTAGTGTACACTAAGTTAAGAGATTTAATATAGGATTGTTAAATCCACCTTTCTTGAAAGGATTTCTTCTATTTGCTACACTTGTTAGAATTTAGACAAAAATACTCATTGACCTGAGTGTGTGCAATCTAAAATTGCTGATTATAGCTCCATTCAAGATTACATGTACAAATGTATCATCTAATGTGATTGATTAATACCTCTATTGCTTGGTAGCCTCTGTTCTTGGTTCTTAAAAACCAAATTCATCTTTTCTTGTTCTGCTTCTTGAAACTCTTAGTATGTTCCATAGATGTGCTCATAGGCTACATTCATCCTCTCATCATCTTAAATTAATGATTACAACATCTATTTATAAAATATATTGACCTAATAAAGTTTCACGTATTACAACCTTGACTTTGTAATCAAAGGTTTACAACTTGACCTTGATCTCCTAGTTTGCATGTTTTTAATCAGTTAGATTGATTAAAACAATTAAAATAATGTTTCTGGTCCCTTAAGAAATGGATTTAAAACAAATCAAAACTCTATAAATAGAATATAGTTGTTTTATCTCACATGGAAGTCAGATCCACTTTTCTCGGGATATAACTGACTTTCGATGTCTGATGCTTGGTTTTCTCTAAATTCAGTTTGAATGTATTTTAGTTTGCACTGTATTCTGTTTTTCGGGTTCCACAATCAGTTTACCCATGTCGGGCTCCACTTTATCATGTTCGGGTTGCACTTTTAGTTTAAACTTCAAAAGTGTGTCGTCGGGTTCCTCCTTGCTTAACACTTGCAATCTGAACTAAAAACCTAACTTTTGGTGTAGTGTAACCGAAGGTTTATAACAACTATTTTCTATTTGCATAATAATGGAAAAACTTATGTTATCAATGTGACCATATCTACCACATGTTGTGCAACTTTCCCATGTGTTTTAATCCCAAATGTATGAGTTACCAATTACTCTCGGTTGATAAGCCTTTTCTTGTTCTTTAGGCTTCCATGCTTGCCTTTTCTTGTTCCTACATTTAAGGAGTGTGTGCCCATGCATTTTGCAAGTAGAAAAATATTTGTCAATGTAGGTTTCCTTCTTAGTTTATTTCACCTTAGATCTTCATTCATGTACTTTGTGTCTTTTCTTGTTACAGTTATAACATTTGCCAATGAATGTAGAAGTGGAGTTAGGAATACCTCTAGCTTTGTTCCTGCAAACATTTGAGGTGTGGCCTAGTTTTCCATAGTGATTGCATGACAGCTTTCTTGGTCTTGGATTTGTGTAGAAAATTTTTGTATCAGCTTGGTATGATTATTCTCCATTCTTGGTATACCCTAGTCCGGTATTTTTGTTTAGACTTCTTTTGTCCATTCAAAAAATCATCCATTCTTTTAGTACTCTCTTTAGCTTTCTTGATCATGTCATTGTGTTGTTGCTGAATTCTTACTTCATGATTTACTTTTTCATTTTCTTCTCTTAACTCACCAATAACTTCCAATTTTCCATTGAGTTCTATATTCAGTACATTTTCCTCCTGAATCATAAGAACTATCTGATTGTGATCTCATGATTATGTTCAGTAAGTCTTTGTATCTATGACTCTCTCTCTTGTATCTTTTTAGTGATCTTCCTCCTGTCATCAATAGCTAGTGTTCTTTCTTGTTCATCTTGTCTAGCATCATTCATTACATCAATTATTCTTAACATCTGTGTCTCTTGACCGATTTGCAATGATTTCACTTGTTCTGCCAGATGTTGATTGATTTCATTTAGGCTTGTGATGCTTCCTTTAGATGTGACTAATGTGTTGCTAGATGTAGATCCTGGTGACTCAAATAAATCAGGTATCTCTTCTTCATGGTAGTATTTTTCATTATAGTGAGATTCCATAACCTTTCTTTCATCTAGTAGCTCTCTCATCTTGATTCTAGCTTCTTTGTATTGTTCATAAAAGATATGTATCTGCAAATTCTGATTCTCAATATTCTTATCTAGCTTGTACCTTTCCATTGTATGATCTTTTCTCTTAAGTATTTAAACTTTTCCAAATAAGAGATCTAGCTCTGATAAAAATTATTAGAATAATGGAATGGTATGTATTGAGAGGGGAGGGGTGACTCAGTACCCTTAAAGCATTTAGTTACTTAACCTTTAATCCTTTAGTAATCAATTCCTTGCATTACCGACCATTGGTGCTTTTCTATCTATATGCATGTAATATTAATCCATAAACTTAATTGCATGTAAACATTCATAAAATGTAATGACACATGACACAAGATTTTGTTATGTAGAAGACCCTTGTTAGAAGGTAAAAACTACGGTGGGGATGAAACCCACAAAGCTTCACTATCTGCAGAAAGGAAGGTGTTGGTTAAGGCTACAAATTTGATCACTTCTGATGATCTTACCCTGTTAGGAGTAACATGTTTAGACTGGTTAAGGTCTACTCTGTTAATATTTTTAGCAACACTATTTAGTGTGTTGGTGCTCAAATCGACAGATTGGATTTCCTATGGACTTTCCAATCCAATGTTGGTAAACCCGAGTGATTTGGCCAACTAACAAGTCACAACCAAGGCAAGGTTGGAACTTTTGCAATTCTGGCTCTGCAAAACCAAGGCTAGTAGGCCTACACCTTGACTTATCCTTCAACTTACAAGGCTTTTATAGCAGATAAGAAACACTTCAGCCTTCTCTCTCAAGTATGGCAAGGAACTTGAAATAAATCTAACAGAAAGAAATATATCATGAACTGTAAACTTAAATACTTTAAGTAATTTGAAAGAATGTTTAGTAAATGTGTATCTAATTTGAAATGAATAGATAGATAAGATATTACAAAACTATAAACAATGAACTGAATAACTATAATCCAAATAATGATTAGACCAATGCCTTATTCTACCATGGGAAATAGAGTCAAGATCATTCAAATCTTATGTTCAACCTCAGAGATAGTTTTACAAAAAAACTTATCACTTCAAAGGTGTTATGGAATGTACATGCAACCTAAAACAAATTTAGAGATATTTCAAAAGGGTAATACTTCTCAGATGACAGACCAATTGACTAAGGCCTCGATCAATAGAATTTAACCATGCAAAATGAGAAAACCAATTGAAAATATAGACTATGAATCAAATCAGGAAGCATGCACATTAAACTATCACTTTGAAGAAATTCTATTGGTCTATCCAATGGAATAATTGAAAAATGATAATGAAACTATTACGCATGTGAAATAAAAAGGACTTATCTTTATTGATTTTGAAAAAATAGTACATCCAGGTCCATGTTATACTTGTTGATTAAAAACTATCCAAATATGTGAAATTGTATTATATTGTATTATTTTCTCTTTACATTTTATATTATGTATATATATATATGTGTTTTTGAGTGGCTTTCACACCTCTTTAAGGTGAAAAGACACAAGTCTTATTACAAATTATTTTGAAAAAAATAATAAAATAACTACCTAACTTTCGGATTTGGCTTTGGTTAAAAATCCAAAACACCTCATGAAAAGATAATATTTTTGCTAGAGATAGGAAATTTAATTTTCCAAACTGGGTCATTTTTAGATTTTTAAAATTTGACCATCTTTATCCTCTGTCAAAATCATCTTTGTAGCAGGTCTAAATTCCAGCATTTTCTGAAAGCTTTGATTAGTTAGTTCTATTTATTTTTTTCATAAAGATTCCTTCCTTTGATATTTTTTAGTATGGAGAAACATGCTTCTTGATAATGAATTGAGACTTCTAAATTATCAAAAATTAGGGTACCACTAGTGGCTCTTTCTGGGGATGTATGCTCCCTGTGAGCATAGCGAGATTCCAACTATCTCTAGAGAAGCAGACCAAGTATCCACACTTAATCTAATGCAAAGTGATTTGGTTCTCATCTTTAAGATTTAACTTTATACCAATAGGGTCATGAAGAAATTTCATAGGAACATTCAATTGGGTGGCCCCAGGCCCCAAAAAAAATGAGCACTACTTCTTTCCTCTGTTGAACACATAATTTTTATCATGTAATACATTAGATCTCTCGAATATGATGCCACCACTCTCATGGACAACATTCATTTCTTTATTAACATGCTTTGACTTTTGTTTACCTTTAGAAAATTTAGCAGGTACACTATAGTCCTTGCTAAATAAAAGATCCCCATGCATTTGATCAACCCTACAAGTAACTAGATTAAGCTCTTCTGCTTGGATGCCTTTATGTACACAATCTTCCCTATACTCAAGATTTTGTTTCTTTTCACAAAAAATATTTGGAGATAACTCACATTCCAGAACTTCCTTCTTATCAAGAATTTAATCAGATAGGATACTTGGATAATTTTTAGAACTAATCTTCAACATTTTCTTCTCATTATGTCTGTTTGATTCCATCTTATCTTCACATGTTTGATACAACTTCTACTCATGGGATGAAATAATGCATGTCTCACTTTTTGAATACACTTCCCCATACATATTTTGAGTTTTATCATCTTCAAAATGATCACTAGGCTCACTGTCTTTATCATAATGTTGATAGACTTGATTGCATATAAAATATTCTTCAAATAATGGATTCAAGGATATAGAGAACTTGGGCATATCTCCATGAGAGATTTCATTTGAAACTTCTTCGCGTTCATATGTTGTATGTTTTTCTATTTCATCTCCATTATTTGATTCTTGAAATTTATCATCTTTTTCATCTAGTACCCCCTGAGTATGTACTGATCCATCAACTTGCTTATCATGTTGCATTGAGGAAAAAAATTGACCACTCTTCTCAACATGTTTTTGATATTCCATGTCTAGTAAATATGATATTTCTTTTTTACTGATAAGATCTTCTTCCTCGTCATCATGGTCAATGGTACCTTTTTCCATACAAATCTCACTACGTACAGATTCTTCTTCAATCTGATCCAAATTTTCTTCCTCTATGTCATCATTCTTTTCTTCCCTCAATACTTCACATATTTGCTCAAGAAAAGCTAGTAGTTGAGAATCATCGTAGATTCCTAACTCACAAAGTTTATCCATTAATTCCCTTTGTAGAAGCCTGATATCTGAAGGTATTTCTTGATAGATCTTTATCATTCTCATGAACAAATATAGTGCAGTTTCACCTTTATATCTTTCCAAACTGAAGAATGTATCCAAAGGGGACATGTAATATTCTTCCTCCAAAATATAATTTGGCTCTCTTTCCTGTTCATAGCACATGTCTTGTTCATAACACATGTTTTCTTCTTCACCACTAGCATCACGAAACATATCAAGAAACCACTACTCAAACTGTCTCCATGATGAGATGGATTGTGTGGGTAGTGATTCATATACTTGTCTGGCATTATCTTTTAACGTCCTGACAAAGAGCCTCATCACCTGATCCTCAGTAGAAACCTCATAATCTTCTATGAATGTATAAAATGCATCCAAGTGTTCTAGTGTCGATTCATCCCATTCTTCATGGAATTGTAGTAGAAGTTGTGAAATTTTAGGGGATAACTTATTTGGGATGCATTGAAATCTCCTAAGATCCAATGGCCTAATACTATCTGAAATAAAAGGCTTTCTTTTAAATGATGGATACATTTGAAAAAACAATCCACCATCTCCTTCTGAGTCTTCTCCCTCAGTAGAGTCACTAACTAAAATGCTTTGTTCAATAGACTCGCTGCCTTATCAGAAGGAAAATACTTACTGTCTTTTAAGTTCTTTTCTCCCAGTAGAGTCTTAAATATATCACCAGAGCTTCTAGGTAAAATACAAAAATATTTTGTTGAACAAATCCCTAGCAGAGTCACCAATCTGTTGGTGCTCAAATCGACAAATTGGATTTCCTATGAACTTTCCAATCCAATGTTGGGAAACCCGAGTGATTTGGCCAACTAACAAGTCACAACCAAGGCAAGGTTGGAACTTCTGCAATTCTAGCTCTACAAAACCAAGGCTGGTAGGCCTATACCTTGACTTATCCTTCAAGTTACAAGGCTTTTATAGCAGATAAGAAACACTTCAACCTTCTCTCTCAAGTATGGCAAGGAACTTGAAATAAATCTAAGAGAAAGAAATATATCATGAACTGTAAACTTAAATACTTTAAGTAATTTGAAAGAATGTTTAGTAAATGTGTATGTAATTTGAAATGAATAGATAGATAAGATATTACAAAACTATAAACAATGAACTGAATAACTATAATCCAAATAATGATTAGACCAGTGCCTTATTCTACCATGGGCAATAGAGTCCAGATCATTCAAATCTTATGTTCAACCTCAAAGATGGTTTTACAAGAAAACTTATCACTTCAAAGGTGTTATGGAATGTACATACAACCTAAAACAAATTTAGAGATATTCCAAAAGGGTAATACTTGTCAGATGACATACCAATTGACTAAGGCCTCAATCAATGGAATTTAACCATGCAAAATGAGAAAACCAATTGAAAATATAGACTATGAATCAAATCAAGAAGCATGCACATCAAACTATCACTTTGAAGAAGTTCTATTGGTTTATTTGAGGGATTAATTGTAAAATGATAATGAAACTATTACACATGTGAAAGAAAAAGGACTTATCTTTATTGATTTTGAAAAAATAGTACATCCAGGTCCATGTTATACTTGTTGATTAAAAACTATCCAAATATGTGAAATTGTATTATATTGTATTATTTTCTCTTTAAATTGTATATTATGTGTGTGTGTGTGTGTGTGTGTGTGTGTGTGTGTGTGGCTTTCACACCTCTTTAAGGTGAAAAGACACAACTCTTATTACAAATTATTTTGAAAAAAATAATAAAATAACTAAAAAATAACTACCTAACTTTCGGATTTGTCTTTGGTAGAAAATCCAAAACACCTCATGAAAAGATAATATTTCTTCTAGAGATAGGAAATTTGATTTTTCGAACTGGGTCATTTTTAGATTTTTAAAATTTGACCATCTTTATCCTTTGTCAAAATCATCTTTGTAGCAGGTCTAAATTCCAGCATTTTCTGAAGGCTTCGATTAGTTAGTTCTATTTATTTGTTTCATAAAGATTCTTTCCTTTGATATTTTTTAGTATGGATAAAAATGCTTCTTAATAATAAATTGAAACTTCTAAATTATCAAAAATTAGGGTACCACCATATTGTGCACTCGGTTAAGAGATTTACAAAAGGATTCATAAATCCACCTTCTTAAAGGATTTCTTCTATTTGCTACACTTGTTAGAATGTAGTAAAAAATACTTGTTGACCTAAATATATGCAATCTAATATTGTTGAGTATAGATAATTTAAGTTTACTATGTATGTGTATCACCTATAGTGATTGATCAATACCTCTGTTCTACTCGGTAGCCTTGAATCTTGTTCTTGATAACTGAATTCATATTTTTATTGTCCTTCTGCATGAAACTTTTTTTCTGATCCATAGATGTGCTCTTTGGGTACAATCATCATCACAAATATTGTTCTGATTGATTACACATCTATTTATACATTCAATTGACCTATTTAGGTTTCACACATTACAATGATAACTCTATGATCAAAGGTTTACAACTTGACCTTGATCTCCTAGTTTGCATGTTTCAAAAGTTAGATTGATTAAAACAATTACATTTGCTTTACTTGTCCCTCAAGAAATGGATTTAAAGCTAAGCTTTAAGATAAATATAAAACAAAAGTTTTTTATCTGACGTGTAACTCAGATCCACATTTCTTGGAATTAAATTTGTCTCTCGGTAGACTGGTGCTCGGGTTTCTATGTAGCCTTTCCTCTCGGGTTTCTCTTTAGACTATTTTTTGGTTTGCTCTATCGGGTTACACTGTAAACTTCTATTGGGTTCTTCTGTGAATTATGTTTTCAATTTCCACTGTGATCTTTTTGTTGGGTTCCTCTGTCAGGTTCCTCTATACTTAACATTTTTGTGTTGTACTATAAATTGTGTCATTGGTTTGCACTATAGCCTGTCTTTCTGTGTTCATGTTACTAACGGTTCAAAAACTATTTCTCTTGTATACTGATGGAAAAAAGTGATCATCATACCTGCCAAACACCTAACAATCTCCTCTCAATCCTTTATTGAAACCTCTTGGTGGCCAATCATGAGGTTATTTCTATCTAAACACCTTGACCTGGCCCAAGTTTTGATCTGTTTTTAAGTCTTCACCCTTGCTCCAACTAGCTTCAAGAAAACTATTGCGTAATGACTACAAGCAATGAAATTTAAATGATAGAGGGTGACTATCACATGAAACATTCTAGAAAAGAGCTTAATTTTTTTTATAGATCCAAAATAGACCATATTTAATTAAATTAACACCCAGCATAAAAATGGCCTAGAGGATAGACCCCTTACCCCCAAGGTTGAACTAAGGGATTTCCTTAGTGCCTACCCCATGTTGGTTCCCAAATCAATAAATTGGAAATTTTTAAGAGTATGTCGAGCTCTATGCTCAAGCCTTCCAATGGACTTGGCCAATGAATGAGATTAACCGGATTATGGTTACCTTCCCCTACACTTTAGGCTCTATAGGACCTAGGTGGGTTAACCTACTCACCAACTATAAATTTGAGCTGATGCTTTTCATAGAATATTATATCTCCTATTCATATTCTTCTTTTAATCTCTATCTCAAGGTGATATATATTCTTGAAATAGACTGATTTACTTGTTGAATACTTGATTTCTTCTAACCTTTTGGTTATCCTTCTTCTACTTCTACTTAGTTAGTTCTGATCTATGACTACCTTGTTTTCTGATTGATTCTTTCTTTTATCTATCTCACTTTTAGTTCTACTTCTCTAACTATCTTGTTATGAATGAAGTTAATATGCAATAGACCAGTTCCTTCTTCTCTTTTGGGCTATAGCGTCACCCTCTTCTATATCTTCATGTATAACTCTATGAGACAATTTTTAAACTCAACACTTGGATGAATTTTTGTCTAATCTAACCCTCAATATTATTTAATTATTTTTTTCCAAAATAATTATTCCAATTAGATTTAAGTTTTACTTGAAAAGACCAATCAGACAAGAAACATAAAGATAAAGAATTATCATATGAATCTTGTTTATCAAATTGATATGATAATAAATAATTCTTTCACAAGAAGACTTAAGATGACATTCATTTACTTGAAATGAAAATCATAGAGAGCTGATCTTGAACAAAGAATCTTCCATTACACAATTGAAAGGAAAATACTGATTATATTACTTAAAATTTGATAAGAAATTATATATTTTTTAATGTATTATATGAACTGATGATCATAAAATATTACAATAGAAGCTCTTAATATATGAAAGGACTAAAGAGTTCATGCCTCTTATTAAGTATTTTGGAACAAAACTAATTAACTTAACATAAATAAACTTTAAACAATGAAGAAATTAATCTTCATCCAACCAAGAGTAAACATCAAACAAATGAGCCTTGTACTTCTTCTCATTGCAGTATCAACATCATGAATTGTGTTCCTTTCTCTAAATCTTATCTGCGTCATCTTTTCCATATGTTGGGAACCTACATCAAGTTCTATCCCATCATTCATTATGGTGTCCAAGGTGTCCTGCATTATTTGATTGCATTCTTCTAGCCAAATACTATATATGATCCCTTAGAGCTCCATCTTTGGTACATAATTAAGATAGTCACATCTTTATAGAATGCTCTAGAATCCTTCTTATTTTGACTCTAGATCCTCATAATACTTATCATGTTTGGCTATCATTTTCTCAGCAAGGGAAATGGAATTGATGTCTGTCACGCCCCAAAATTTGACCATTTAAACCATAATTTATTGAACATATGTTTCTTTTAATCTTGATATTTCAACTATATAACTCTTCTAGGTAAATTATAACCCATTTGGCATATTCTTAATAACATAATCTACTCTAATATCCTTTTCTTAAATTAGCTTAACCATAATATGAAAGTAACCCTTTTTAATTAGCTTCTAAAGATGAAATGAATATATAATTTTCTCAAAATAATAAGGTCTCATATAAATTAAAAACTTTCCCAAATACAATTCATTTGTAAAATTACAAATTCCTTTTCGATATAGAACTTTAAGAACATATCAATTTCTAATTCATTAAGATGACTTAATTTATAGAAATAGGAATACTTTTATTTTCAATATTCAAAAATGGGTTCAATATATCTTTTACAAAGGCCCTATATGAAACCTACAAGGGAACAACTTTAATAGTTTGGGATAGAACCAACTCTCAACACAAAAGTACCAAGTGGTAGATCCTTCAAAACCTCAACCAAAATTTCCAAGAGTCCCAACATAACCTGCAAGAAGATCCAGATTTACCATGGAGGTTCACCTCCCAACCTAGGCCTTTGCAAGGCCACCCCTGAGCTAGGGGATCTAGAACTGAATCAGGATACATACACACATAACAACCATGAATATGAAAATATGAATATAAGAAAATACTCAATACACAAGGATATACATAGGTCTCCAAAAGACCTAAAAAAAAGGGGGTGAAAGAGGACTACCATAAGAGGAGAAAGCTAATAATACAAAATACATACACTACGAATAGGCCACACATAGGCTCAACATTCCTAGGTACCACATAATTAATCTTTTTCCATGGCCACACATGGACTCATGAACAAATTTCTACCCTTCTCCTCCATGACCTATAGTGGCAACTGGAGTAAATTTACATTTCTTGCACAAAACAAGTCATGGCTTCAAGCCTTCCAATTTTTCATATGAACCCCACATTCCTTTGGGGATTGTTGGCATCATGGGCACCCATATACCCATGTACATACCTCCACACATGGGAGGCTCCACACTACTTGGGTAGATCACTAACTTTCACCCCATAAAGGTTACCCAACCCTCCCAAGGGTGAATATGCCTTGAAGAACCCCATATCCAAACAATCACAAAATAAAATATAAGACTCAACACATAAACTCCATGAAAACCCATGAAGCTGAAAACAATAACATAAATTTCATTCATATATTTCTCAGACTATGCTCATATGCAATCACATACTACTCTAAACTATGCTAATAAGGAAACTCACCTCAAATCCAAGATACGGTAAATGCAAGGTGGTTTGTGAAGAGCTTCTCCTTCTTATTCTTCCTCATTCTCTCAAGATTTAATCCTACAAAATGAATCTGTTTATGAAAGTAGAGAGTGGGTTTGTACCCAAACTCCCTCTTAACCCTTCCTTATATAGGCTTTCTTCCTAAAATACCAAGAGTCATAAATGAAAGAGAGACCCTACTCCATCTACTCTCCCCACTTGCCTTCCTTCTCCATAAATGGAGTTAAATTCATGTAAGGAAAGAAGGGATGGATTAACCAAAGTCTTCCAACTCTCAAAATGGTGAGTTTAGGGGAGTCATAAATGAGTTTCAAAGCTCTTTATGGGCTGAAAATGACCCCTAACCCCTAAGGTACCAAGTGGGGTAGTTAGCTTTGACCCTAGTTACTCCCTAGGATCCCAAATGACCCTCCTAAACTCCACCCAAGGTTAACTCACGAAAATCCAACCCTCAAGACTCAATCTAATATCTCTTGACTCATCCTTATCTTCCTTGACTCAATATTATCTCAATCTTATCTTCCTAAACCTTAGGGTAAGAATTGGGAATATACTAGGTAACTCTTGGGTAAAGTTAAGCCTATGCTAGTCACATTCACTAGCCATGCCAACACATAAAGTTCACATGTGTCAAGGGGCACAACAAATTCACATGAGCATGACCTATTACACATTTACTCAATTAAATAGAATACAATCATACACCACACTTTTACGAATAAAAATACAATACAACGAGGTCCATGTCTCTTTTATAGACAAGGCCTCAACATCATGGTTTTCACATAGGTCCATTCTTGAATCCCCGATTAGTACCATGGTCAAATTTCCTACACACTCATTGCACACATCAGTAGGTCCAATAAACCAACACATAAATATATCAAGATACATAATGTAAATTGAACACACATTCACTCACACTTGCATCGACGATTCATTGAACTTAAACAATATACGCATCTAATCCATATGCATAAACATAACTCTTAATAAATCTACATACTGATATTATCTAACATTCACTTACTAATCCAATATACTAAACCATCAATACTAAGTCCTAAACAGAAATATGCATCACTCACACCAAGTATCTAATAGATTCCCCGATTACATAATCAGGTATTGTATACAAGATAAGGATTCAACAGATCCATAAAGAATTCATGTGTCCCAAAAGTCTGACTATAGAAAAATCAGTATTGATTGGAGAACATGAGAAATAGTGCTAAGCTTATGTCAGACTGGGGTAGGCCTCACATCCTCCCCCTCTAGGCATGAACTTCCTCATGGAGTTCATCAAAGAGGTGGGGAAAACTATGACCTTATTTGTACTGCATCCTCATAATATTGAAACTCACATCAAAACATATTGATCAATGCTAATAATCTCATGCAATGTATATCTAATATTCATATCCATGTGCATGTTAATTTACTTTGAACGTTTCTTAACTAATAATTCATATTTCAAGCAAAATATGATTTTAAGAATGATAATGGTATGTTCTTCGCAACCTACTCCCTTAAACATTCTATCCATATTCCATTTCGAACATGATAGAGAAAATTGCTTCACAACACAGGACTAGCAACATAAAACACACATCCTAGCCACCGAAAAATCATAAGAAATCTCAAATCAAGGTTCACAAATTTCAAATTCAAATTTTAAAAGTTATAAAAATCTAATAGAAAATAATTGTGAACAAGAACCACATTTAATAGAAAAAAGAAAATTTGGTGGCTAGACGGTTACAAGAAAACTTAAAATAAATTCAAGCTAGTCCTTCATCACTTTCAAGTTCATCAAAGCTGAAAATTAAATTAAATCAAATCACATATACAGAGTGACTAACACTTAGCCACAAGAAGGGAGTAGAAGCTACATGACACCTTGCGTCCAAGGTGTGCTAAAGAACATGACCAAATACTCAAAAAAAAACATGTCTCGAGGGTTACATTTCTATGTAATAACACGTTTTGTTTAATTCATCTTTTAATATAAATCTAACCTCAATCTTTGGCACACACACACACACACACATATATATAGTAAACGTCAACCATTAATTAACTATTCCAATAATTCATAGAGATTTACTACATATTTTGCTTCACACTTGGAGAAAGAGATGAACTATTATGATACCATAATAAGGGATTACTAAAGCAATATTCCAATCAAATACTATACTGATTTAGATTAATTTTGATTAATACAATAATCTTCACTCTAGCTGTAAGTAATAGCTAATATACTTAATTAAAATGACTCATAATAATTAAATTTATCAAATGAACCTTAATGATTGTACTAAATCATATTTATTGATAAACATTAATCATAAATCTTAACATACCAAAATAATTGAGTTCATTTATGTTCTAGTTTAACTATAATTTACTAACATGATTATTTCCCTTAATCAACTATACCCTCAAAATTATACCTCTTATCTTAATTTTAATAAGCTCCTATCTAGCATTGATTTATAAATGAATTAATAATGTTCAAATTTATTCATTCAATTCATTCCAATAATTTAACTTTAATAACATTCTAAAGCTAAATCCCCTTATCTTAATTTTATTTAAGTTTAAATACTCATTTATCCATTAAATCTTCTAACATATTCCAATTTTAAAGTCAATAACTCAAATATAAAAAAATTTACTATAAATCAAATTAACTTACTATAATATTTAAGTGGATCAAATCTTATGTGAAGACTAAAAACTTCTATTCAAGAAGTCAAAAATTACAACTACATATTAAATTGAACTATCATTTGGAGTCCAAATGAAATCAAATCTAAATTTATAAAAAATCTATAAATATATCCTCTAAAGACAACATATTTGCAATAACCTAGTGGTTATTTCCATTTAGTCTTTCTCTTTATTTTAATATTTTCTCACACGTATATTTTTTAAATGTTGTATATTCCATGTTATATTTATTTTTTCATCTCCTCTTCTTTATTTTAACCTAACCCTAAATGTCTTAGGGTTTCACAGAGAGCATGGAGGAGGTGAAGAATGGAGGCAAAGGAGGTGAAGTGAGGCGGCGTTGGTCGAAGGAAGCAAGGATTGTAGTGGGAAACAAAATCCCTAAGAAATCCTTAGGTCGCTGGTTCGATTCTGTTAGGTCAGAAAACATTTTGGTCATGGCTGAAGTGGTGCACGCAGCACGAGAGGGGAAGCCAATTGGGGAAGGCTGAAGAGGAGTCGGGACCAGCGACAATGATGGCATAGAGAGGAGGCACTACACAGTGACAGAGTGGGCAGCGTAGTGGAAGCCTAACAGAGGGGAGTGGGGGCGCGGTGCTAAGAGGATGCGCGACCGAGGTGGAAGAAGGGCGACACGTTTGAAGAAGGGTGCGGCTTGGTTAGTTTCTAGCCTGTGCAGCCGAGGCGTGAGGAGTGGATGTGTAAGTGAGCAAGGCTTCAACAAGAGGAAAGGAGGGGAGTGGGGCGGGGTTTGTCGCCGCTCCCACTCCAAAAATGTGCAGAGAGGGAGGCAGGGGTAGGCTTTTATTTCGGTCCACCCCGCCTCCACACATAGTCTCGCTCGTTATCTTTTTTTTAATAAAATATTACAATACATTAAATCATGTAATGTAAGGGGTGTTTTAAACATATATTAACATTATATTATATGTATAGATGAAATATTAATTGGTCTTTGCAAGTATTTATAAATAATTAATAGAGCTTATAAATAACTTATTTAGCTATTAATTAAGATGAGCCCTACCTTATAGGAAATAAACGATATTACTTAACACTCATTTAGCTAAGGTATTTAAACCAAGGTAGCATATAAAAGATTTAAAACTTAATTTCCTTATTCAGAAACTAGTGCTAACTATAAGGTAATGAGAACTTATTTTCTTTATAACTATATAAGCAACAATAAATTTATTTTTAAGATAACTATATCCACAATAATAATTACAAAGCATATGATAGAATTTGTTGTCCTCTTATCCCCTAAGTTTGTGATGTCACATAATATATTTGCATCTCAAATTTCTAAGGTTACAACTTGCTAGCACCTAAGGCTACAAACTCAAATTTACAAAACTTGGATATAACAAGATCCTTCACATGGCTCGTTCACAGTTCATCCAAGAGATGATTTTAAACAAGGGCTTCATCACCAACCTACTTAGAACTCCCAACTAATTATTATTACTTACGTACATAAACAAAGCATAGTGAACTCTAGGCCCTCGAGTGGAACCCAGAGCTCTAATACCTATTAGTTATTGGTAGCTTGGACAGATGTTCATCCTGACCTAGAAATAGCAGCATTAGTTATGGGTAGTTTGGATAGATGTTCGTCCTGACCCGTAAATTAGAAAATGGTTGTTTTTGTCAAACAAATATTGTTAGGATTAAAAAAATTATTATTTAATATTGGCTCTTTTTAGGTGACACCTCATAACCAAGTTTGTTAGTGGTTATTGATTTGTCTTAATCTCATCTGTTGGTTTGAATTAATCTCGGCCGTTGGTTTGAATTAATCTCGGCCGTTGGTTTTCTAATAGAGTAGTATAAAAAGGGGTCATTGGGTCATTTGCAAGAGAGAATTTTGGAGAAGCATTTGCAGTGTTAGGAAATGAACTTGCAGTGCTAGCAAGGGCGTAGTGATAGCATTTGGGAGATAGCAGTAGGGGAATATCAGCGGGAGAAATTGGGAGATCGTCAAAGTTCTTCTAGTAAGAGGCAAGCAGTATTTGTATCTCTTAGTTTTTTGAAGTTTAATATATTTCTCATCTGCAGTACTAGTTTTCCCTTCGGGGTTTTTCCAGGGACAATGATCCAAAAAAATTGTGTTCATTGTGTTGCTTAATCTTTTCTAAATTTTTATTTGTGAAGTTGGAGTTGTATTGTTTTTCGATATAAGCTATGAGTTTATTTTCAGCAGTTAAATAATCTTTATAAGATAGGAGATTAATAATCAGTGACAGCAATAGAATTTTCACATGTTATCAGAGCAGTGTTGAGGATAGAAAAGATTTACCCTATGAAAAGGAAATAAATTTGAGCTTGACCTCTTTTGAGTTATTGTTTCTTTTATTTCTTTGAGATGGCCTCAGCAGGTTTGAGAGATCGGCACAGATTGGATGGTGCCTCAAATTTTGGTGTCTAGAAAGCCAGAATTTCTTTATTGCTGGAAGAGAATGGTATCAAGGAATATGTTACCAGTACTGTAGTTGTACATACAGATCGAGTACAACTTGCAGCATACAAGAAGAATGATGCCAGGGCGAGGAGGATAATCCTTGATGATGTCAAGGACCATATTGTTCCACATATCACAGAGTTAGATACAACAAAGAAGATGTGGGATGCCATTCTGAATCTGTACCAGAATGCTATCACTAACTAGAAACTGATTCTCAAAGAAAATTTGAGGAATACCCGGATGAACAAGGGAGAAGATGTTACAAGTTACCTCACCAGGCTTAGACTTGTCAAGGATGAGTTAGTAGCTGTTGGAGATAAGCCAGATGAAGATAAGCTAGTAAGAACAACCCTAAATAGGTTTACTAAGAAGTGGGATCTCTTTGTTCAAGTTATTAATGGATGAGACACCTTACCTAACTGGGATCGACTATAGAGTGATTTCACTCAGAAGGAGCTTAGACTAAGTCTTGTCAGTGGAGACAACAACAAGAGTCAGAAAAGTGAGGTGGAACAGGAAAATGTTTCCCTAGCGGGTAAGGGGAAAGTAAAGAAGGGGTCTAGCAAAGGATAAAATTCACAAAGTAAGAAGAAGAAGGACCTATCTAAGGTCAAGTGCTTTGGTTTTCATGACTTTGGCCACTATGTTAGTGATTGCCTACAAAGGAAGGGTAAGAAGCAGGTGGCAACTTCAACAAGTGCAGATGAGCTCTCGAGTAGATTGGAGGATGAGTTTTCACTCATAACTTGCATGATTAGCTCAACCTCACAGAGTGTTTGGTACATAGATAGTGGGGCATCATTTCATATGACAGGGGTTAGAGAGTACTTCTCCAAATACAAGGAGGAGAACACTAGTATCCAGATTTCTATGGGAAACTTGTACAAACTCAACTCAGTTGGGAAAGGGACTGTTCAGTTTCAGAGGAAGAATGGAAAAGTGATTCCCATTCATGAGGTGTTGCATGTGCCAGGCTTAGGTATGAATTTGGTTTCTGTATCTATCCTTAAAGATAAAGGGTATAATGTTCTCTTTAGAGGGATGCATGTTTTGATTAAGCATAAAGATTGGAAATCACCAGTATCTATTGGAGTTAGGAGTGGTCGGCTTTATAGATTGCAGTTTGATACTCCTAAGGCACTTGTGAGAAGAAGTAACCCTAGAGATCTTGGAGAGCTATGGAATAGGAGGATGGGCCATATACATCATGGATCACTTAGATTTCTTCGTGAGATAGTGACAGGTGTTCCTGAGGTGAGCACAAAGCATGATGATCTGTGTAAGGGATGTGTGTTGGGGAAGTTTGTGAAAGCATCTTTACCAAGAAGTGAAACTAGATCCCAGGGTGTTCTTGATCTAGTACATTCAAATATATGTGGACCAATGTTGATGAAGTCTCTCAGAAGATACAAGTACTTTGTTACTTTTATTGATGATTTCTCTAGGAAGACCTAGATATACTTCTTGAAGACCAAGGATGAGGTTTTCAGTCACTTCAAAGAATTCAAATCTCTTGCGGAGAATTCTACAAGAAAGAAGATAAAAGTTCTTTGGTCAGATAATGGAGGTGAGTACAAAGGGAAAGAGTTCTTGTAGTAGTGTACCAACGAAGGAATCAAGAGAGAGTGGATTGTTCCTAACAACCCACAAAAAAATGGGGTTGCTGAGAGGAAGAAATGTTTTATATCGGAGGCATCAAGGGCCATGCTACATGACCAGGACATGCCATGCTACTTATGGGTAGAGGCATGTAGTATAGTTGTATACATACATAATAGGGTTCCACATAAGGTACTAGAGAAGATGACACCAGAGGAGACTTTCTCAGGTAAGAAGCCAGATCTCAGTCACTTTAGAATTTTTGGAAGTTTGGCATATTGTCATATTTCAAAGGATACACGTACAAAGTTAGATCAAACTACAGAGAGGGGTACTTTGTTGGGTACAGTGAAACCTCAAAGGCATATCAGATATTCATTCCAGGGACTAGACGGATCATTATATGACCTGATGTCAAGTTCATGGAGGACAAGGCATTTAGAAGGTCTAGAGATTTTTCAGCAGAAGATTATAGTAAGCAGCCAATAGAAGCTCCAAGGGTAGCTCAACCGAGTCAAGGGAAACAAAGCTCAAGTACAGTTACTAGTACAAGTGTAGGCTCAGGTGGTGAAAGTTCATAGAGTATGGAGCAACTGGTGCAGGAGGAAATGCATCAAGAAGACATGGAGGTTGATATTCCATCCTCTACAGTTGGCAACTGGAACCATGAGGTTCAACTAAGGGATACTCAAGAGTTTGTGAGAAATCCTAGGAGGATTACAAGATCAAGGAAACAACCAACCAAGTTTAATGACTATGTGGCTTTAGTTAGTCAGTTGGTAGATAGTGAGCCATCCAGTTATTAGGAAGCTGCATAACATTAGGTTTGGCGAGATGCAATGGTTGAGGAATATACCTCAATAATGCAGAATGATGTGTGGGAGGTAGTGCCTACACCAAAAGATAGGGGAGTGGTTGGATCACATTGGATCTACAAGATGAAGCATGGTGTAGATGGTATCATCGAGAAATACAAGGCAAGGTTTGTGGCTAAGGGGTTCTCTCAGATGGAGGGAATAGAATACGAGGAGACATTTGCTCCAGTGGCCAGGTATACTTTTATACAAGCTATGATCTCATTTGTAGCACAGATGGGATGGACAATCCATCAAATGGATGTCAAGACAACATTCCTTAATGGTGAATTAAAGGAGGAGGTATACATAGAACAACCAAAAGGCTTTGTAGCACATAGCAAAGAGACCCACATGTGCATATTGAAGAGAGCTTTGTATGGACTTAAGTAGGCTCCTAGAGTGTGGTATGAGTGCATTGATACTTACTTACATGGGATGGGCTTTGTGAAGAGTGAGGCAGATGCTAATCTCTACTACTTGGTGGTTGGAGGTGATATTCATATTTTTGTTCTGTATGTGGACGACATGTTTCTAATAGGTTCACTAGGGCTCATAGAGGAATGCAAGAGGGATCTTTCCACAGAGTTCAAGATGAAGGATTTGGGACTTATGCACTACTTTCTAAGCATGGAGGTATGGTAGACAGATGGAGAGATTTTCCTTGGACAAGGGAAATATTGCATTGAAATCTTGAAGAAGTTCAAGATGGAAGATTGCAAAGCCATGTCTACACCCATGATCACAAATTGGAAGAAGGTAGACACATCTAGGGAGAAGGATGTAGATCCCACCTTATAAAGGCAATTGATTGGTTCTCTCATGTATTTGGTCAACACTAGGCTAGATATACCCTTTGCAGTTAACTCTCTTAGTCAGTTCATGGTTGAGCCAAAGAGAGTGCATTAGATAGCAACAAAGCATGTGTTGCATTATTTGTGAGGTACAGTCAACTATGGGATTAGATATGCTTGAGGTGAAGGAATCAAGTTGATAGGCTATACTAGTGCAAATTAGGCAGATAGTACAATAGACACGAAAAGCACTTCAAGGTATTGCTTTAGTTTGGGATCAGGAGTTGTCTCCTGGTTCGGCAGGAAGCAGAAGTCTATGGCTCTGAGTTCTGCAAAGTCAGAATACATTGCATCTAGCATGGTGATGTGTGAATCTATATGGCTTTGGAATTTTCTAGTAACCTTGTTTGGTCAGAAAGTTGAGACTACGGTGATACACTATGAAAATCAGAGTTGCATCAAGTTGACTGTGAATCTGTTGTTTCATGATAGGTTGAAACATATTGACATTAGGTATCACTTCATCAGGGATTGTGTACAATGAGGGATTGTTCAGCTACAGTTTATACCTACAGATCAGTAGGTAGCAGATATTCTAACAAAGGCATTGGGGAAGGCAAAATTCATCTTCTTTAGAGATAGGTTGGGTGTTGTGCAGAATAGCTTCCTCGCTAAGAGGGAGTGTTAATTATGGGTATCTTGGATAGTTGTTCATCCTAACCTAGAAATAGCAGCATTAGTTATGGGTAGTTTGGATAGTTGTTCGTCCTGACCCAAAAATTAGAAAATAGTTGTTTTTTGTCAAACAAATATTGTTAGGATAAAACCAATTATTATTTAATATTGGCTCTTTTTAGGTGACACCTCATAACCAAGTTTGTTAGTGGTTATTGAGTTGTCTTAATCTCATCTGTTGGTTTGAATTAATCTTGGTCGTTGGTTTTTCAATAGAGTAGTATAAAAAGGGGTCATTGGGTCATTTGGAAGAGATAAATTTGGAGAAGCATTTGCAGTGTTAGCAAATGAACTTGCAGTGGTAGCAAGCGCGTAGTGATAGCGTTTGGGAGATAGCAGTAGGGGAATATCAGTAGGAAAAATTGGGAGATCGTCGAAGTTCTTCCAGTAAGGGGCAAGCAGTATTTGTATCTCTTAGTTTGCTAAAGTTTAATATATTTCTCATCTACAGTACTGGCCTTCCCTTTGAGTTTTCTCCATGGACAATTGCCCAAAAATATTGTGTTCATTGTGTTGCTTAATCTTTTCCAAATTTTTATTTGTGAAGTTGTAGTTGTATTGTTTTTCGATATAAGCTGTGAATTTATTTTCATTAGTTAAATAATCTGTATAAGATAGAAGATTAATAATCATTGACTGCAATATAATTTTTACAATACCAAGTGTCATGCCCCAAAATTTGAGCAATTAAACCTTAATTTATTGAACATATGTTTCCTTTAATCTTGATATTTCAACTATATAACTCTTCTAGGTAAATTGTAACCCATTTGGAATATACTTAATAAAAGAATCTACTCTAATCTCCTTTTCTTAAATTAGCTTAACCATAATATGAAATTAACCCTTTTTAGTTAGCTTCTAAAGATGAAATGAATATACAATTTTCTCAAAATAATAAGCTCTCATATAAATTAAAAATAAAATTCATTTGTAAAATTACAACTTCCTTTTCAAAATAGAACTTTAATAACATATCAATTTCTAATTCATTAAGATGACATAATTTACAGAAATAGGAATACTTTTATTTTCAATATTTAAAAATGGGTTCAACATATCTTTTACAGAGGCCCTGTATGAAACCTACAAGGGAACAACTTTAATAGTTTGGGATAGAACCAACTGTCAACACAAAAGTACCAAGTGATAGATCCTTCAAAACCTCAGCCAAACTTTCCAAGAGTCCCAACACAACCTTCAAGAAGATCAAGATTGACCATGGAGGCTCACCTCCCAACCTAGGCCTTTGCAAGGCCACCCCTGAGCTATGGGATCTAGAACTGAACCAGGATACATACAAACATAACAACATGAATCTAAAGATAGGAACATAAGAAAATACCCAATACCCAAGGATATACATAGGTCTCAAAAAGAGCTGAAACAAAGGGGGTAAAAGAGAACTACCACAAGAGGAATAAGCCAATAATACAAAATAAATACACTATGAATAGGCCACACATGGGCTCAACATTCCTAAGTACCACATAATTAATCTTTTTCCATGGCCACACATGGACTCATGAAAAAATTTATACCCTTCTCCTCCATTCCCTATGATGACAACTGGAGTAAATTTACCTTTCTTTCACAAAACAAGTCATGGCTTCAAGCCTTCCAATTTTTCTTATGAACCCCACATTCCTTTGGGGATTGTTGGCATCATGGGCACCCATATACCCATGTACATCCCTCCACACAACAGAGACTCTACACTACTTGGGTAGATCACTAACTTTCACCCCATTAAGGTTACCCAACCCTCGCAAGGGTGAATATGCCTTAAACAACCCCATATCCAAACAATCACAAAATAAAATACAAGACTCAACACATAAACTTCATGAAAAACCATGAAGCTGAAAACAATAACATAAACTTCATTCATAGATATCTCAAGCTATGCTCATATGCAATCAAATACTACTCTAAACTATGATAATAAGGAAACTCACCTCAAATCCAAGCTATGATAAATGCAAGGTGGTTTGTGAAGATCTTCTCCTTCTCATTCTTCCTCCTTATCTCAAGACTTACTCTTACAAAATTAATATGTCTCTAAAAGTAGAGAGTGGGTGTGTACCCAAACTCCCTCTTAACCCTTCCTTATATACGCCTTCTTCCTAAAATATCAGGAGTCATAAATGAAAGAGAGACCCTAATCCATCTACTCTCCCCACTTGCCTTCCTTCTCTATAAATAGAGTTAAATACTTGGAAGGAAAGAAGGGATGGCTTAACCAAAGTCTTCCAACTCTCCAAATTCTCCACTTCCCAAAATGGTGAATTTAGGGGAGTCATAAATGAGTTTTAAGGCTCTTTATGGGCTGAAAATGACCCCTAACCCCTAAGATACCAAGTGGGGTAGTTATCTTTGACCCTAGTTACTCCCTAGGAGCCCAAATGACCCTCCTAAACTCCACCCAAGGTTAAATCACGAAAATCCAACCCTCAAGACTCAATCTAACATCTCTTGACTCATCCTTATCTTCCTTGACTCAATCTTATCTCAACCTTATCTTCCTAAACCTTAGGGTAAGCATTGGGACTATACTAGGTAACTCCAGGGTAAAGTTAAGCCTATGCTAGTCACATTCACTAGCCATGCCAACACATAAAGTGCACATGTGGAAAGGGACACAACAATTTCACATGAGCATGACTTATTACACATTTACTCAATTAAATAAAATACAATCATACACCAAACTTTTAAGAATAAATAACAATACAACGAGGTCCATGTCTCTTTTATAGACAGGGTCTTAGCATCACAATTTTTCACATAGGTCCATTCCTGAATCTCCAATTAGTACCATGGTCAACTTTCCTACACACTCATTTCACACATCAGTAGGTCTAATAAACCAACACATAAACATAGAAAGATACATAATGTAAATTGAACACACATTCACTCATATTTGCATCGATGATTCATTGAACTTAAATAATATATGCATCTAATCCATATGCATAAACATAACTCTTAATAAATCTGTATACTGATATTATCTAACATCCACTTACTAATCCAATATTATAAACCATCAAAACTAAGTTCTAAACAGAAATATGCATCACTCATAGATTCCCCGATTACATAATGAGGTGTTGTATACAAGCAAAGGACTTAACAGATCCATAAAGAATTCATGTGTCCCAAAAGTATGACTATAGAAAAATTAGTATTGACTGGAGAGCATGACAAATAGTGCTAAGCTTATGTCGGACTAGGGTAGGCCTCACAATGTCAAATGCTTAACTTAAATGCACACCATGTATATTTGTTTCCAGCTTGTTCTTTAACATACGATGCTCTAATATAGATACAAAATTCTTCTGTTGGGATATCCAAAAACTATCAAGCCATAGCAAAATATTTGCAAACCTTTTATGAAGAAAAGTAGAAACTACCTCAAATTTGTAATCATGCATCTTTGTCAATAGTTGTTGATTATCTTCCTGCAACTTCTCATACTTGCTCTTGAATTCCACATCTTCACCAAAATTTCTTCTGATATTAATGTCTCTTAAAGAAGCATTCTCTAACAACAACCATTTATTATTTAGTTTGAAAACATTTATTTCTTTTACCATTTATTTCATTTGATCCATATTCAACTTGGAAATATTAATACCGGTATCCGTTGTTACGATTGGTTCGACCTCTCCTACCTTGAGGGTCATCATTTGACTAAATGCCTTCTCTATATCAATAATATTTGGCCTTTTGCGAGGAGGGTATAGTTCCCAAATCATCATGGATTCTTCACCAAAGCAGAACCTTGATCCAATATAAATTTATTTGACTCTTTCCACATTTAGTTTATACTCCTTATCATCACTGTGTAAGAAAATGTCAAATATAAGTGTCGCACTTAAGTCCCAGCCATGGAACACCATAATTCTTGCCTCCTGTAGCAATTTTCTTCCCCTATCTAGTGTCATAAAATGGATCTCATGGTCAATATCCATTTTTAATTTGTTTAATAGTTTCTTCTCATTCTTTGGGGTGATAGTAGGGATAAAATCCCTCAACCTTTTTCCTTTGAAATTATATATTTTTTTAAATTCATCCAAATTGATGAATTGTCCATCAAACACAAAAGATAAATAGGCTAAAATCCTAGCATCACTATCAACATTTAATTCCTTGGCCACCATCACTCCTCTATCAGGAAAATATATATACTCATCAACAATCATTCTTGGAACTTGTTTAAACTATGATTGTCCTTCAGTTTCACCAATAGACTCCTTACCCGATGATATTTATTCTACATATTGTATTTTCCTCATTTATTCTTGTTTATACCTCTCAACTTCCTCCTAAGCCTCCTGGTCCTCTAGGTTCTTGAATACATCCTCTACAGGAAAAGGGATATGCTTGTATCTACTCAAATTTTGATTTTTTCTTGCAAAGTTAATATAACCTTCAGGATCATATCCCTTTCTTGGATTGGCCTCCTTCAAGTTTTAATGTGCCAACACCTTGTCCCTAATGAGACCATAGGATTTTGTTAAAACAATAGTAAAGTCACCAAAATTTAGTGTGTTTGGCATAAAAGATTGTTTGCAAGCTGAAGCTAGATGCATGAAACTAGAATACTCTAATTGTCTAATAATTTCCAAGTATGAAATTATATTAGGAACTTTCTTGGGAATTTTATATGGTGCACACTCAAAACCAATGCCCTGATCATGGTGAAGTCTTTATGGACATACTTGTCCCCCCAATTATGGTTCACTATCCCTCTTTCATCAAAGCCTTTGGGCCTTTAGAATCTTTTAATATAAGTAGAAATAGAGTAGTCACAAGGATGGTTATAGATCCTGTAGAGAGTTTTCACAAATAGTTCCTCAAAGAAAACATAATGAGAATTTGTGAACCTTGAATCCCAGATTGAGCTCCATAATTGGACTGGTAACGGTTCACCCTCCTTGCCAATTTTCCTTATTCACAATCCTTCTGGCCCCATCCCTATCTCATAGCCATAGAAAAATATCACGTGCATCAAGATAAAGTAATGCTTAAAATATATGTGCTCAGGGTCATCTTTGATAGACTTTAGTACAATTTCAATCATCCTTGAGACATATTATACATAATCAAAAGGTCTTTGGTTATGGCACTAAAAATATGATGCAATTATCATTAAAGCAATAGACATAAATTCTGGAATATTTGCACCTGTCACCTATTCCACCGAGTGATATGTGTGTTTCATGTATGGCTCAAATAGATCAACATTGAAGGGAGGGTCATCCTCATCATTTAGTGGAACTAATTTTCTATCTAGTTTGGATATGTATAGTGGCAACCTCCACTCCTGGTAGGTCGTATCTGACCTGACATATTCACTCTCCAAATCCTTAAGATTTATAGGATACTTTATTTGGTCATCTCGGTTAAACACTTCAATTACTAAATTTTTTGATACATGAACAAACGATTCACCTTGCAAGTTGCATATTTCCTTTTTCTTAGGGTTGTATTTTTTTCCAGCAACTTGAGGATGTCTACATTTACAAACACATTTGGTACCACCAATTTCCCCAAGTTCATTTTCCATGGGTTGTAGGCTGATGATAAGTTATTATTGAATAATGAAATATAAAAAGATAATATTCCCTTGTACTGGTATACACATCCCCTACCTCCTTGTATCTATCTTCAATTTTACCTGCCTCAAGTCTACTTTGAGCAACCTTCCTAGATTTTGGCCCCGATCCTTCCATGTACCTTCCATGTAATCTAGCATATCCTAATATAGTTTTCTCTCAATTACTCATTTATTTTTTGTTTCTTTCTACTTTTACTTTAATCTTTATTTTATATTTCCTTTTGGACTACAAGGTCTCTCCATTGGCACAATTGGATTATAACACAAAAAGAAAGTTTCAGATAGTGGAAAAGAAACCTACTTGAGACTAATCAAAGTGTGTCACTTCTCCTTTATCTATGAATTTTTCTGTCCCCTTTCCTCTGCAATTCTTTTCCTTAGAGATCTTCATCTGATAAAATTACTCTGATCACAAAAGTGTAGAGAAATTGTTCGTGAGTCATTAATGTCACACTAACAGTCATCAATGCTTCAATTTGAATTGACATTTTTCATCATCGATGCAATCCTCTTGATTTTGTGCTAATGTAATATCTTTACTAGATCCATTTTATAGATAAGTTTAGCAAATCAGCGAATCTACTGAAATGTTTCCTTGATCTAATGTGCCCTTTGAAAATTCTTCTCACCTCATCAATACAACTCTTAGTAATTTGATTTTAGTCATACTTGGTCTTTAATCACTTTATCTGAGAAGAAAATATTACATCTTCCCAATGAATACTTCATCCAAAACTCATTTCGTCTCTGGGAACATATTTTGGAGTAACATATGTTGATTACTCCTTACAAATGACCGTATGTTCACCATCAACGTAACTTAGTCTTTCAGAAGGACTTTAAAAATTATCTCTGATATCATTAGTTCCTTTGGTAATTTTTATTGTCAAGACTCAAGAAAGCTTCCCCTAATCATAATGTTCATTGATGGTATTGGTGTATCCTATACTATCAGAAAGGTCATTTAGAGCCATTCAGATGGTTCTATTTTTCACGATGAGAATCATTGGTAAAACCTCTGCCAATAAGCTTTCATTTATGATCTATTTGTTAATCTCTAAGTTCTGTTGATGATTAGTGACCAACACTTAGTCATTCACTTAGGCAGTTTTAGTTTCCTATCATTGTGGTCGAGCTAAAACTATGCAAGGTTGAGCAACATTGTCGAGCAATTTTCAGTTTGCCTAGTTACATTGCCTAGCTGAGTTACATTGCCGAGCCGAGTAGGATACAGAGATGTTAAGTGTCAAATGACAGACAAGTCAAGTGTCAAGCAGGATAGTTTTTGTATACATGTCTGGAATGATACAAACTTCGAGGATAAGTGATTTGGCTGACTTATATAAGCTTTTTGGGCCGACTTATGTATGCATTTAATATTCTTATATGGAGTTAGTTATGCATTTAATTATTTTATCCTATGCATGAGCATTAATTGTATTACCATCAAGGTATGGGTATTAGATCTTGATCATTGATCTAGATCTCACTATCAGATTTGAACAAGTATATTAGATTGCTTCAAAACCCTATTTTTAAGTGTATGATGTGTGTGTGGTGACTGCATTTTGAAGTAAATGCACAGAGGGTTATTTTGTTAAGAAGCAGAGATCAAGCAGAGTGACAACACAGTGAACAACAAAGTAAAGTTATATCAGATTATGAGATCATAGAAGGTACTGGAAAGAGGAGATTCGTCATCAGCATCAGAGTGCATAACAAAGGATCAATACTTGAGACATTCTAATCATTGTATTAGGTGAAAATCTCTTAACAAAGTGGCTCTAGCAGACCTTTCTTTATCTCCTAATAGAGTGCTTACTTTATTGTAAGTTGAAATCCTTTAACAGGGTAGATTGTAATGATCTTTAGCTCTTAACTGGGTAGACCTTTAACAGGGTAGATTACATTTTGTAATCAACATTTGTAGCCTTAACAGACACACTTTATTACTATAGTAGTGGAGAATCTTTTGGGTGTCATCCCCACCCCAATTTTACCTATTTGGGTTTCTCAGTTACCAAGTTATTGTTTTATGTGTTATTTATTTCATTGTGTGGATGCTATCTGAGGTTACATTAGATTCATATATGTATGAATGTGGATCAATTTGTTTTAAGTGTTTAAATTTAAAGATCTAATTCAACCCCCCCCCCTTTCAATATCTTGCTTTCCCATTATTGTATTTCCAACAATTGGTATCAGAGCACAATTCTC
>MU223709.1:738543-752148 GCA_018584345.1 Thuja plicata | reverse complement strand
AAGTTATGGTGAGTTGTAAGAGGTACGGTTTAAGCTACCATCTCGAGAAGGATCATTCTCGCATATAGCTCTTCCTAATTTCTAGTGAGCTTAGCCAGGACTTGACAGGGTTGGAGGGGCATTACATTACCGAGAAGCTAAACTTCTCCTCCAGAAACACACTCCCGCCTTCTATCCTGCCAAATCCATCAAACCACTATATTGATCATCACTAGGTTAGTCCACAAATCCAAAAAATATTTAAATAATCATCCATAAAACATCATAATATCCACCTTAAGTCATATAATATTTTGCAACATTATTCTTCGAATACAACATCAAAGCATATAAATCACATGAAACCACATTTATTTCCACAATACCCATAATAATGTCCAACACATCTAACATAATCACAAAGCATAAGGACTTTGGTCAAAAGTATCCAACCAAGTCAACAAAGTCCATACTGTCTAATCAAACACATAATAGTAGCAATGTCTAAGCAAATAACATGAGTATCTGAAAATAAGAGCATATAAAAGTCTAATCAAATAAGTGCAGAAAAGATCTATGCATGTCATCCGCATTCTCCCAAGTAGCACTATCAACAGAGAATTGGTCCCACTAGACCTTATACTACAATACATCTATGTTGTGCACCCTAATTTTACGTTAATCAACAAGGCAGGTAGGCTCCACTAGCACCACCCCCAAATCTTGAACCTACAATGCACGCCAATCTAAGATATGAGATGCATCTGGATGATAGGGTTTCAATAAAGAAACATGAAATACATTATGGATTTGGGCTAGAGCGGGCGATAGAGCAAGTTTGTAAGCAACGAGGCTGATAACCTCCAAAACATCAAATGGACCCACATATCTCGATACAAGTTTAAAAAACTTTCCAAAAGAAATTGAGCTCTTATGTGGTCTCACATGCAAAAACACCTTGTCCCCTTTCTAGTACTGCCTGAAAGTGTGGTTCCTATCTGCATAACTCTTTTGAGGATCCGCTACTTCTTTCAATCAAGCACGAATCAGAGTCATTTGTTCCTCCATCTCTCTCAACAAATCATGACCAATAATGATCTTGTCTTCTACTCTATCCCAATTGATAGGAGTGCAGCACTTCCTCCCATAAAGTGCCTCAAATGGTGCCATTCCCAAAGAAGCATGGTAAGAGTTGTTATAGGAAAACTCTACCAATGGAAGATACTCTTCTCACTTGTATTGTTGATCCATGCAATACATATGAAGTAAATCCTCTACAACCTGATTTATTCTCTCAGTCTGCCCATCAGTTTGAGGATGATAGGTTGCGCTGAAATTCGGTCTTGTACCCAAAGAAGCATTCAAGGTTTTCCAAAACCTTGATGTCATCTGAGTATCTCTGTCAGATATGATGGTCTCTAGTACACTATGCAATCTAAAAATCTCATGAATAAAATTCTTGGCCAAAGCCAAGGATCCATCTCTCAAACTCCCTGGAATGAAATGAGCTACCTTGGTTAGTTTGTCAACTAATACCAAGATTACATCATGCCTGCATCGTTTCATGGGTAAACCTTGTATAAAATCCATATTGATGACTTTCCATTTGTACTCCGGTATATCATGAGGATACAAAATTTCTGTTGGGTGGACATGCTCAGCCTTGACTCGCTGACATTCTAAACACTGGGCAACATAAGCTATCACATCATGCTTAAGCCATGGCCAAAAGTACAGTGGCCTCAAATCAGCAATAATCTTGTTTACCCATGGATGTCTTGCAAATGGAGTGCAATGCATCTCCTCAAGTACTACCTTCCTCAACCCTGCTCGGTCGGGAATATACATATTGTTCTGGTATCTCATAATACCATCATCCTCAAACTCAAAAGAGTATCCATCAAAATGGTGATCCAATGGATCAATATGCAAGGCTAACTTGACCATCTCATAATGATCATCAACTAAAAGCTCCTGCAACACGTGATCCCTCAACCGTGTCCTAGAAGTAGAGATAGTTGTTATGCATCTACTTCTATTAAGAGCATCTGCCACTCTATTCTCCTTGCCCTTAATGTACTCAATGTCAAATTCATACTCACTCAGAAACTCCAACCAACGTCTTTGTCTCACATTGAGATTAGGCTATGTGAAGATATACCTAAGTCCCATGTGATTTGTTTTCAACTCAAATGGTTTACCCAAAAGGTAATGTCTCCACATCACTAAAACATGCACAATTGCTGCCAATTCCAAGTCATTAGGTGCATAGTTAACCTCATACTATTTCAGCTTCTATGACTCATAAGCCACGACTTTTCCTTCCTGCATAAGTACACCTCCAAGACCTTCACCTGAACCATCTGTAATCACTGTGAAATGCCCATTCAGATCTGGTATAATCAAGATAAGAGTGGATGTGAGTTTCTATTTCAACAATTGGAAGGCTCACTCACATAGATCAACCCACTCGCATATTTTGTCTTTCCTCTGAAGGGATGTAATTGATGCTGCAATCTTGGAGAAACCCTCCAAAAACTTCCTATAATAACCTGCGAGTCCCATGAAGATTCTAACTTCACTCACATTCTGTGGAGTTGGCCACTCAAGTATGGCTTTAATATTTGCCAGATCTACTGCAATTCCATCTGCAGAGATGATGTGACCCAAGTAATGAATCTCCTTCTGATAGAAAGAACACTTATATAGCTTCCCAAAAAGCTTCTTATCTCTAAGTCGCTGCAAAACTATTCGTAAGTGCTCCTCATGCTCCTCCATGGTCTTGGAGTAAATAAAAATGTCATCAATGAAAATCTCAACAAAATTATCTAGACAATCTTTGAACACATTGTTCATCAAGTTCATAAATGTTGCAGGTGCATTTTTCAATCCAAAAGGTAAGACGACAAATTCATAATGTCCATACCTTGTCCTGAAAGCGATTTTGGATATGTCCTCTTCTTTGATTCGAAGTTGATGATATCCAGATCTCAAATCAATCTTAGAGAACACAGTTTCTCCCTTCATCTGATCGAATAGTTCATCTATTCGTGGAAGCGAATACCTATTCTTGATAGTCACCTTGTTAAGAATTCTATAATCTATGCATAACCATCTTTCTTCTTTACAAAGATAACTGGAGCTCCCCATGATGACACACTAGGGCGAATGAACCCTTTATCCAAGAGTTTCATCAACTGAGTCTTCAACTCATACATTTCAGTGGTGGTCATATGATAAGGAGCCTTGGATTGAGGCTCAGTTCCAGGCATTACAGCAATACAGAAGTCAAATTCCCTCTTCAGAGGTAACTCTGATAAATCCTCTGGAAAAACATCCTGAAACTCCAAAAAGATAGGATAATCCTCTAAACTAGGAGGAGTGTCAAGATCTTTGACATAAGCTACATACATCATGCACCCCTTCCTCTTTGCCTTCTTCAATTGCATGACATAAATTTGTCTAAGCTCAAAGGGTCTTTTCTCACCCAAAAGTGCTGCAAGTTTACCTGAATCATCAAGACATTCAACTGACTTGTCCTTATAGTTTACTAAAGCCTTATGTTCAGTCAACCAATTGATGCCCAAAATGACATCATAGGAACCCAATGGGGCTACAAAAAGATTTACTTGTGTTTGAAAGTTTGGAAGTTCTATCTCACTGCAAGCCAAACATTGCTCAACCTTACGCTCTACCCTATTTTCATATTCTATCATCCATGGTTCAGACATATATCCAGGTCTAACTGATAAACGAGAAACAACTCTAGGATCTATAAAGCATTTTGTAGCTCCTGTATTAATCAAAATATAAACATTTTGGCCAAAGAGCTTATCGGCCAACTAGATCGGGGTAGCCTAAAAGTCTGTTTGTCTATGATCAACAGATGCATGAATCTGATGGTGAGTTTGGGGACCCTTCCCATCTCTAATATTTGTACGCTAAGGGCATGTACTGACATAATGGTCACCCCCACAAGTGAAGCAACCACCCACTGTTCCTTTCCTACTCTCATACATGTTCCTCCTATTGTCATTCTTAGTGTTGCCTCTATCCTGACACTAAGCCTCATTGTTCTTGGTATTCCTACCTGCATTCCCCCTCTCATATTCTGAACTTGTTGTCGTCCAGAATCCCTAGGTCAATTTTCTGGAAATTTCCTCTTAAATCCTTGAGAGGCATTAGTTCTCTGATTACCCTTTACTGAAGACACCTTCTGCAGTTTCTATTCTTGCCTCAATGCCTTCCTAAAAGCAAAGTTCATAGTTTTAGGCTCATGCATGTCAACTTCAGATCCTATCTCAGGACTTAACCCAAGAATTAATTTATGGGTTCTAAACCACTCATCCTACTGGTACTGTGGTACATACTTGACCAAGTGGCAAAACCTCTCATGATATTGAGTAATAGACAAAACTCCCTGTATCAGGTTCTAGAACTCAACCACTTTCCGGTCATAATATAACTGTGGTAACCACCTCTTCCAAAATAGTACAAGAAAATCATCCCAAAAGATCTCACCAGGTTGCATCCTCTTCTCTGCCATCTCATTATTCCACCAAGTACCAGATTCCCAGTCAACTGAAAACACCCCACATAGCTATAGATTCACCAGAAAGGTTGCGAAGATGAAAGTAATTTTCCATGGATTCAACCCATGCTTCAGTCTCATCACCAATGGTCTTACCATTGAAGGTAGGAGGTATGACCTTCTTGAGGTCCTTGCTTAGTTCCTCTGCTATTCTTTCCATGTTATTGGGTACTGTTGCAGCCCTAAGACCAACATTACGTTTCAACTGGTCTTCATTCCTCCTATCCTCTTCTTCTTTCCTCTGAGCCTCGAGCCTCTAATCCTCTTCCTGTTTATGTTAGGCTTCAAGTCTCAGATCTTCTTCCCTCTTCCTTCTCTCCTCATCACCTAGTCTACCTCTCAAATCCTTCTCAAGATTATCCATACGCTCTCCTTGCTATTGCAAGAGATTACCTTGCTGGGTTAAGAGAGCCAAGATGTGATCAAGCCTCTGGTTAGATTCACCATTCTGATAATTGCTAGAACTAGCTCGTTTACTATTCCTGGTATCCAGGGTGTCAGATTATCTCCTGCACCAAGCATAAGTACACAACTTAGCAAGAGAAGACCTAGGTCCCAAAGTTTAAACACAGCTCTGATACCACATGTAAAGACTGATTTTTCCAATATAAGCCACATAAGCTAAACATGCTAAAATTTCTCCTATGTCAATTCCATAGTCATAGTCAGTCAATCCCTAATAACTAATTGACCAAAAAGATCAAGATGACAAGTAAACATGAACACATGTAATTCTATTTTCCATATATTCATATCGACATTACATAAAGATAATACAACCAAGAGTAATCAACCATACTGTCGAATTACAATAATTTCATAAAAAAATAAATTATAATATTCAATATATCAGGATGCCAACCATCTATGTCGAGTACCTTACATCATAATGGAAAGATAAATACAAATACATCATGTACAAGACCATAAGGCCATAAAATCAATATCATGAATGCCATCAGACAACTGTCCATCTGCATGCTTCAGTTTTCTAAACCATCAGAATCTTGTCCAAATGCAAATCTTGAGACGAGAGTGTGGTTCGGAGGCTTAATCCACCCAACCATGGAGTGGTTAGCTCCCCCGGGGCTCATCCTGAAATGATGAACTCACCGACCCTGCCCAAGAAGTCTATCTCTCGGCACTAATGGATCGGAAGGAATCTGGTGTGTCTGTGAGTCTAATTACTTTTCACAAATTTCTAAATAGATTCTATTCACATATTCAGGAAGTTGATACATAACCATACACATTTAAGAAAATATGTGTTACTAAGCTTTGGCCAAAGCACTTTTAAGACTAGACTTCTATTGGCAGGTAATGCAAGATAAAATTACCCTTTCCTGGGATTCCACATCCTACACCTTCCTTTTTAATTCCTTAAGTACATTATAAAAGCATACACACTAGCAAGTTTTAAACTAAGATCTAATTCCTAATCTCTAAACCCTTCTTTTCACTAAAAATTACAGTAATACGAAATTTCATTTCAGTTGACACTCTTACAACAAATGCTTATTCACACATATATGAAAATAAAATTCTTTCAATCAGAACGAGAAAAACTCCTTTCCACTAAAGATCACTATTCAATCTTATTGACTAGTTTAAAGAAATCTGTCTAAAAAAGAAACAAAATAAAATTGTTTATTTTAACGTTTTGAATAAGTTGAAAATTTAAACAATGAATTGATCTTAGAGTGGTTTCCTATACAAAATTTATAATGTCCCTTCTACTAATTTTACTAGAAGATCTTCTGTGAGTGGTCATCTATGCATTATAGAGTTAACTAAAATCTGAATAAATCTGAAACTTTCAGATTTCAAAACTTCGTAATATACAATCACAAAGTGAAGTTATTTTCTTTTTATAAAAATATAGTTTCAGATTATGAAAAACATTTTTCTTTTACTCCTCTAGATTTAATTGTGAAGCTGGTGTACAATAGATAATATAGAGGTTCAACACAAAATTTTATACATAAGTTCAACACAGAAATTTATACAGACTCATACCCGTGAATAAAGAAACTAGACAAATCCAAATCTGTGCAATCTTCTACATGCGCTATATTCTTCTCCTCCACGCTGAATATCCCACCTCCTTATTTCTCCAATCGTGGGTCTCCTTTGTTGTTTTTAGCGTCTCCCATTTCCTCTCCAAAGTGTGCCTATATATATCCTCCAAACCATGCACTCTCCCCTTTATTCTTAGGTGATCTCTCCCCTTTCTTTTTCTTCAAAACAGTCCTCAAATCTGCTCTATATTTTCTTCCTGAATCCGCCTGCACCTCTCCCCCCAAATTCTGCGATCCCCTTTTTTTCTTTTCCCCCGGATTCTGCTTTCTATGTCGCGCGACTTGGGACTCATAATGGGAGTTATCATAAAGTCTCGTCTCGTCACCTCCCCTCATAATATCACACAGATGCCCATAATAAATCCAATATCTCTAGTTCTCTCCAACGTGCTGTCTCCTTTCCTTTCCTTCCCTGTATGCTGCCTCTCCTTTTATCCCTTCTTTCCCCACATTTAAAACCTTATAATACCCATCAGCGGCATTTGTAACAATCGGAATCAATTACAGCAGTGCTATCGGAATCATTCTACGGTCGCAGATGTGCCATTCTAAGCTCACGGAATTTCTATACAGGCAGTGTTAAGGTGCAATCGTTCTCTTCTCTTCCTTTGTATTAAGGTTGTTGTAGTTTAAAGGATTATGTCCTGAATATATCAAACAGAGCCGTTTTGTGGTTATTTTGGAAATGGTATATTTTCTTGTGATTCTACATGAATGACAAAGGAATTTATAATTGCAATGAAAATTATTGTTTGATAACATACCTGTTATTGCAATAAAAAACCAAATTTCAAACTAGCTTACACAAAAACAGAGAGGTTTATGTAACTGGATGCAAGCAAAATATTTGACAGAATGCTCAGCTAGCTGAATTGGTAAAATTAGTGCAAAAAAATTAGTATTAAAACAGGGGGTATTCTTACATGATATTATGATATTATTATCAGTTAAGCAAATTTTCGTGAGAAAAAGTTGGCCTGATCAAAATTTATGTCTCTTTTTCTCTTGCAGCGTTTTTCTCTTGCAGCGTTCTATACCCCAGGCTTCAATTATACACTTTTTCATCCAATCTTAACCTTTTAAAAAGTGAAAGTTAGAAAACAAAGCTCAACTATGCACTTTTTCCAAATGCAACCAGTAGTGTTAAATAGTGTTAAACCAGCGTCTTCCCTGCCTATGCCACATTGCCACACTGGGAGCTTTGAAACACATTATTGACATCCATCAAAGCTTTATGGCAGGGAATTTTGTTAGATTTTATAATTGAAAATGATTTGGTATAATTGCATACAAAATATGGGAGCATAGTAAGGCACACAAATGGGGAAGCACAAACAACATAGAAGATGTTTCACAAAATGCTTTGACAGAGATATGGTCTCATGGCACACCATACTTGCAAGATATTCACAAATGGATGAAATAACTTTGGAAACTCGTAAATAAATGTATTGTTGTAGGCGTTCCAGATTGCACAAGCACATCTCTATCTGCTCCACGAAATGCAAAGTATAGACAATGCAGCATATAAAAATTTGTTTAGGCATACCGAAATGGGGATTTTTGTCAAATTTTGTAGATGAAATTGATTCGATATGTGTGTATGCAAAAAATTCTCGAACAAGACATGAACTTTTCACCAAAATATCTCAAAAAAATTGGATTCCATGGAATGCCATGATTGCAAGATATTCACAAAATAGATTTGTTGTAAAGGCTGAAGAAACTATTGAGCAAATGCAAACGGGCAGTGTTAATATAAACTCTACAACCTTTTCCAACAGCCTCCGTGGAAAACTTTGAAAAGAGGGTATATGTTAGGAAATAAGGTTTACATTGAATAATTTAATTAGTTTGTAGTTAGGTTAGTTAGATGGTTGGGAAGTTCAGTTTGGGTAAGTTTTGTACGGGAAAATAAGGCTTTATAAAGCTATCTGAAAAGCAATGTAAAATGATCTTTTTTTGAAATATCAACATATTATTTTATGTTAGTTTATTTGCAGCCATGGTTTGATTTATTTTCTCCACCATATTCCAACATTGGTATTAGAGCATTTTGTAAATGGGATGTGAAGAAGAAATGATTAGTAGTTGATTGTTTACTGGTCTGAAACAAAGTTTGTTTGCTAGAGAGGTATATGACATTTTATTTGAAGAATATAGTGGAGCAATAATGTCAGCAGTGAGAAAAAAATCAATGTTTTGTGTTTGCACCAAACATCTATCTTTTGTGAAGACTTAGAATTATGTTCTTTTGTTTAATGCTACACATAAAGGAGGAGAAGGGTACGAAAGTAGAAGTGGAAACATAGCGATTTGGGTGAGAAATAATTATTTTTATATTTGTTTTTAAAATGATGGATGAAGACATGAAAAACAAAGGTGAGGGTTTTAATTGGCATCCTGATTGCTTCTATTTTTAGTAGTATACAGGGACATATGGTTTCTATTGAGCAGTTTTACCATTGACATTTTAATGGGCAAAATAAATGCTTTTGAAGATCAAATTCGAAACATACATAGATGGTTTACTTTACTCAGTCAAAATTAAAGGAGAAACATATTTGTTTTTTATGTTTAATTTGAAAGTGGTATGAGAGATCTGAGGTAGATCATTTTATAGGAGCGTACTTCGCAAAAAATTAATTTTATCATGGACATATGTATTACTTGTATTCTTTGGGCCATATGTGCTACATTTGACAGGGGAATCAAGGATTTTGGAGACCTCTTGGAGGCTCATTTCCCACATTCCAACAGGTATGGTCATCGATGGAAGCATAAGAGCATGGTGAATGAAGGCAACAAGGTATTTCCAGATTCAAGACATGTACATAATATTGTGGAAGAGAAGGAAAAATAATTATTTATCTATCACAGTGAAAAGTTAGTGGTTGCATTTAGGTTTGTTAAACACGATTCTTGTGACTATTTAAGTAGTTAGAAAAACCCTGCTAGTATGTTCTGATTGCAACATTGCACATAAATTCATCTCTAATATTGTGGCAAGAGATGTGAAGTGTTTCCGTCATTTTTTAACACAGACAATGTTCTTGTGAAGATTACTGGTGATGCTAAATGAAACAATCTGTCAATAGGTTTGCACTATAATAATATGCATTGTATTAGATATCAAGTACCAATGAGGAGACGTCAATCAAAGAATAACAGAAAGGGAATTTTTTTTATCCAAACCTACATGCAAAATGGAAGCATAGACATGAGGATGAACTGTTTGAAAGAATGCCTCGAGTTAATGTCATCTCATGAAATGAAATACATGTATCACACATGCCATAATGCTTTGGTTGAATGGTTCATGCAAATGCAATTGGCAAGCATACAAGGTTAAAACAAGGTTAATACCAAAAGGGTTATTTGTCACGCTATACAAGAAAGGTTTCCAATAGTTGTCGCTATCAACAAGGTGCATAGGTTGATCACACAGCTAAAATTGTCACCAGCAGATGCTTATCACAAGCTGAAGCACATTTTAGAAGATATCAATCACTTGATTACTTCATTCTCAACTGGAGTAGAGGGCTCCCAATGAGTTGGTTTGACTATTGGGATTGTTTATTTTGCTAGTGCCACTGCAGGTTGGTCTTTCACATTAAGATCATTTGCTAAGATTTGCGTAGTTCCATTTTGCTAAGAATTATGTTTATTTTGCTAAGATTTATATAAAAATCTATGTAGTTCCATTTGATGCAACCTATTTTGCATCTTGTTTCTGGGAAGAGATGTATTTTCATCCTGATACTAGAGCCTTCAAAATGAAACTGTCCCCAACATGAGGTAAGAGGTCATTTGTGCAGTTCATTCTTGAAGTGTTTTATAAAATTTACAGCCAAGTGATTGGTGAACACAAGAAGAGTGTGGAGACTACACTAGCCAAGTTAGGGGTGACACTTCACAATACTACATACAAACATAATGTAAGGCCATTACTGAGATTGGCTTGCAGTTCTATATTTGGGTCTGCAACTGGATTCACATCTATGCGAGTCAAACATATTCCTCCAACAAATGATGTTGCAGCTAAAAAGATAGAGCATATATGCGCAAGTTGGAAAGACACATCTTTGCCCAAGCTATGAAAAATTGTGACCCTGAGGTCCCCTTATGGTTAATGTAACTAAATCATACCCAAAAGTTAATTGCCATGTTTTTGGTTCTTTTGGTAGGGTGTATAGTGGTACTATTCAAACAGGTCAAATTGCATGAGTATTGGGAGAGGGATATTCTCCTGACGATGAAGAGGACATGGCCATCAAGGAAGTGACTAAATTATGGGTATTTTTAGCTATATATCAAACGCCTATAAGAAAAGCACTTGCTGGGTCTTGGGTTTTGATAGAGGGTGTGGGTGCTTCCATTATGAAGACAACAACATTTTTGTTTTGTTGTGAGTATCTTGATGAAGATGTTTTTATTTTCCATTCTTTATGCTTAACATATTATTAGTTGCTAAAACAACAATTGAACCTTTGAATCCGAGTGAATTGCTAAAGATGGTAGAAGGGCTTCGTAAAATCAGTAAGAGTTATCCCTCAGCCATAACAAAGGCGGAGGAGTCAGGCTAACATACTATTTTGGGTACTGGGGATATCTATTTGGACTCTATTACAGAGGACCTAAGGGAACTTAATTTAGAAGTTGAAGTAAAGGTGGCTGATCTTGTAGCCTCTTTCTGTGAAACTATGGTTGAGTCATCTTCGATCAAATGTTTTCAGAAACACCTAACATGAAAAATAAGATCACCATGCTTGCAAAACCATTTGAAAAGTATCTGGCAGAGGATATAGAAAATGGTGTGGTAAGCCTAGATTAGCGAATGAAGAAGTTGGGTGATTTTTTCCAGAGTAAATATAATTGGGATTTACTTGCAGCTCATTTGATATTGTACAAAGAGATCACCATAGGGAAGAGTGTGGGTGTCGTACGTTGGAAGCCTAGTCTGCCATTCGGTTCATTTACAAATATGGGCATTTGGACCAGATAAGCAGGGTCTAAACATACTTCTGGATGACACACTATCGAGTGAAGTTGACAAAAGCTTGCTGAATTCTGTTAAGGACTCAATTGTGCAAGGATTTCTGTGGGGTGTTTGAGAGGGACCTCTCTATGATGAACCCATTTGTAATGTCAAGTTCAAAAGTCTAGATGCAAGGCAAGCTTCTACAATTGTAGTGTCTATGGAACTTAGGATACCTTACATTATCATAAATGTCTATACCATTTCAAGTTTTACTTCATAAAGATATTGATGGACTGCATTTTTCATTACAGAAAAGACACTCAAAGAAAATTGCCATATCTAATCCATAACTAAAGGGGTTGCAAACCTCATAGTACAAAAGAGAAGCAAAGTGTCAATGGCTAAGATGACATAAATGAAACGAAACAGGAATAGTTACATAAACCTTCAGAGGGAAGAAGATACATGAAGATACAACTAAGAGGAAAGTAAACAATGCGAATACAAATGAGGCTGACAAAGATGGAAAATTATCTTGACAATGTCAATAATTAGGTCTTTCAAAGTTACAAGTTTTCATGTTATCTTTTGTAAATGTGGCTTGTGTTACATATTTGTAATCAGGTTAGAAAATAAACTTTGTTTACGCAAAATTGAGAAAAATCATCTAAAATGAAGCTTATTTTATTTTCTTAAAAATTTCAAGGGTGGTTACTAGGTAGTTTCCAGGTAAGTTACAGGTGGTTTTCAAGAAGAGGCCTATAAATACAATGCTATATGCAATGAAAGGGGGACTTATGCAGGAGAAACTCTGGATTGTTTTTTTAAGATACTGTTTGATAACTTTTGTATTCACAAGGACTCCCCTCTGGGCCATTGTTGACTGCTTTGATACCAAAAGTAATGCAGAGAGTACCTCTACTCTCCTCTCACCTTGTCTCTCGATCAGACAGATCAATAATTTATATTCATAAAACCAGAAAAGACCCTGTATTCTGAAAAGAAAAACGGTCAGAGATGCTTTGTCCATTACAAGACAATGATAATAGTAACTACAATGGAACATAGATCAAATTTGTAGAATCAGAAATTACATTAATTGAAAACAAGAGTGCAATAGAAACCAAGTCATGTCTGTTCATTTGAATTCCAGAAAGAAAATGTTTACAATGCCAAAACTCAGAACAGTGCTCTCCCCCACCCAAAACACAAAAAAAACTTCTATCAAAACTTACCTCCTACCCCACTAAAAGGAAATTAAAAGCTAAAAATAGAATTTTCCAACACTGACAATTACAAACCAAAAAAACCATACTGATTTTAATTTTGTTTTGTCCATTACAAGACAATAATAATAGTAACTACAATGGAACATAGATCAAATTTGTAGAATCAGAAATTACATTAATTGAAAACAAGAGTGCAATAGAAAACCAAGTCATGTCTGTTCATTTGAAGTCCAGAAAGAAAATGTGTACAATGCCAAAACTCAGAACAGTGCTCTCCCCCCACCCAAAACACACAAAAAAAACTTCTCTCAAAACCCACCTCCTACCCCACTAAAAGGAAAGTAAAAGCTAAAAATAGTATTGTCCAACACTGACAATTACAAACCAAAAAAGCTATACTGATTTTAATTTTGCTAAACTAATTCATATTATTATTAGGACCAAACCTATACTGATGTGGTTGTAATTATGTACAATTAAAAAGTTTCCTGACAACATGAGAAAAGAAGCTCACCTCAAGTTGTCACCTCACTAAAACTAAATGCTGCTTGATACCCAAAAACGATTATGATGGCAAATTCTAATGATAGAAATTGCAATATATTTCCTACTTTGGTAAAAGTTATATTATTCCAGTTCCATATGAAATTCAAGCTCGTTTATTAATTTTCATACAACAAATTGTCCAAGACAATGATGGTTTCTTACACTTTTCTTATTTTGAGAAAGCTGTTCACAATTCTTTTT
>MU223709.1:709908-733624 GCA_018584345.1 Thuja plicata | reverse complement strand
ATATATATATATATATATATATATATATATATATTCACAAATTTTGTTTTGTTGTTTATTGATTATCCTTATGCATAAAGGGTTACATTAAAATGATGAAACCTTTTTCTTCATACGTGCATTTTGCTTTGTTTTGTCATCATTTTTCCAAATGGTGTTTAATGATTATCTGTATGCATAATTATGTATATGTATGCATAACGTTATCGTAAATGTATGCATAACTACAAATGTAGCCATGCATATTGCATACATAAAGAGTATACAGGTGTATATTGTATACAAAACTACATAATCCACAAATGTGTACATAATAATACATTAAATGTATGCATAATTATAAATGTAGCCATGTATACTACATACATACATATGTATACACATGCATATTGTATATAAAACTACTTAATCCCCAAATGTGTTAAAAGCTTTAGTTTTTAGGGTTTCATAATGTTCGAACATGCGTCTAGGACAAGGCATGTACATGGCCTACAATGAACATAACATAGACATGAGGGATTCAGTGTCCACCCTTTCCCAACACAAAATTGAAACATGTGAACATGCCCATATGCCTAAACACTTGCAATTAGGTACATTGTAATTATGAAATTGAGCTTTATCATTAATTATATGTATACATAATTATCTATACATATACATTATAAATATGCATACATATACATTATATGTATAGATATACATAATTATGTATAAATATACATAATTATGTTTAAATATATACATAATTTTGTATTAAAGGTCACATTAAAATGTTGTGGCCATGTGTGCACAATTATATTTATGTTTTATTTAGCTCTGCAATTGTTTCATCTTTGCTCTGCTACCTCCAGGTAACATTGTGCTCATCAAGCATGCTTCCTTTCTTGTATGCACAGTGATGAAATTAAACAATGATTGCCTCAATGTCATCCATTTCATTAAAATGCAGTAGTTGGTATATGCGATGGAGGGTTTCATTTTGTTAAATGATTATTGGCTATTAAATGATTATCCTGATGCGGGTAAATTGAGATTCATGGCATGAGGTAAAGGTAAGGGTAGAGGTAGAGGCATAGGTAGAAAGGGAAACACATCATAAGGAAGGAAAAGTCATGAAGCAAATGAGGTAGGAGGAAGAGGCAGATGTAGAGGTAGAGGTAGAGGAGTTAGAGTGACTCGTGGAGTAGACTTCACGGATCTGGTGGATACAATCCCCAACGAAGAAGTTCATCAATATGATGGGAGCCAAGATACAAACATTGGATGTGATAATCAACCTAATGTGTAGGCGGAGCCCGTTGTTGAATGTGCTGAGCATGTTAGTCAGTCAAATTCAAGAGGAAAATGGTAAAACATGAAATAAGACATGCAATTACCTGTGTAGAAGAGAAGGGGATGTCAATTAGAGCTGCAGCAATCAAGTTTGGTATCCCTAATACGAGTTTGAGGTCATGGCTGATAGGGGTTACAACAACGACCGATAGGGGACCACGTACTATTTTATCTAAAGAGGGGGCTGAAATTGTCCAATGGTGCAAGGAAATAGCAAAAATTGGGAACGGTTTGCTGGTCAGTCAACTACAAACAACAGTTGCCCAAATTTGTGGGGATAGGCCCAACCCCTTCAACAAAGGTATGCCTGGGAAATCATGGCGGGTTGTGTTTTGTCGTAGCCACCCTGATTTGACTATGAGAACAACTAAAGGAAAGGATAGTGATCGAGCAATTATGCTACAACCTTTTGTTGTGTCATCATTCTACAACAACTTGGAGAACATCTACAACTTGAACCACTATGGATCTATCAGAATTTGGAATTGCGACAAGATTGGTGTTCAAGCTGGTAGGAACTGTGGAATGAGAATGATTGCTAGATTGGGGCAGAGATGTGTACCCCACCTGATATAAAAAGGTAGAGAGTGGATCACAGTTTTGGCTTGTGTTAGTGCATCTAGGTTGAGTTTTCCTAGATTTTACTTGTTCAAAGCAAAGAGGTACATCAAAAATTACATAGCAATTTGTGAGGCAGGTGCATGCATGGTGTGTCAAGAGCATGCATGGATGACAAAGGAATTGTTTCTTAATTGGTTACAACATTTTGCAGTGTCCATCCTGGAGGGGTTTCACTGACTAATAGGGCCCTTCTTATCTTTGATGGTCGTGGAAGTCATGTGGCCTTCAAAATAATTGAAGAAACGAAGCACTCAAGAATTGACTTGCTAACACTGTCTGCTCATGCCAGCCATAGGCTACAACCATTGGATATTAGTGTTTTCTCTCCTTTCAAGAATTACTTAAAACAACAAAGAACTACATGGATGTCAAATAACCCCCACATTGAAATTGGTCGAGAAGAATTAGCAACTCTTGCAAGTAAGGCATTCAAGCAAGCAATGACACCATGGAACATTATGAGTGGGTTCTGTAGAACTGGAATTTGGCCACTAAATAGGTCTGCACTAGACAAGGATATGAGGCAAAGTTAGGCATTTGATGTTTCACTGACTAATAGGGCCCTTCTTATCTTTGATGGTCGTGGAAGTCATGTGGCCTTCAAAATAATTGAAGAAATGAAGCACTCAAGAATTGACTTGCTAACACTGCCTGCTCATGCCAGCCATAGGCTACAACCATTGGATGTCAGTGTTTTCTCTCCTTTCAAGAATTACTTAAAACAACAAAGAACTACATGGATGTCAAATAAACCCCACATTGAAATTGGCCGAGAAGAGTTAGCAACTCTTGCAAGTAAGGAATTCAAGAAAGCAATGACACAATGGAACATTATGAGTGGGTTATGTAGGACTGGAATTTGGCCACTAAATAGGTCTGCACTGGACAAGGATATGAGGAAAAGCTAGGCATTTGATGTTCAAGAAGAAGTGCAAACTGCTAGAATATAGGATGATGTAGTTACATTGGAGACTACAACAGAACATATTACGATAGAGGCCTTCATGTGTTTGACGGGGTGCACTGTAGAAGCAATTAATCTATTTGTGAAAACTTACTTGCCAATAAAGACAATATAGAGGGTTTAGTTCAAGGCATGGAAACCACATCAGCTGAAGGTGTCACTAATCCACCACAAACCAACAAATTATACATCCTTGCTATGCAAGCAACATCCAATGAAGGTGTTGGTTTCTTTTAATGTTGCAATAGAAATGACAACAACCTCTTCCCTTTATGACTCTTTTTAATAGAGGGGCCACCTCCAAATATATGCTCATGCAAGAAAAGGACCAACTAACAAGCACTCTCTTAATACTTCTACACTTTAGGTCCTTCTAGACCAAGGGTGGGATACCCTACAATACCTTCTGGTATGTCTTATAAGGTACTATCAAGTAGTAATTTCACTTTGACTCAACATGACCAGGAGATACTAGGTGATTGGCTAATTACCCATTGAACATCAACCTTGATATGGAGTATGAGATAGAAATTTGTTACAAACTTATACAAATGTATACTTAATGGATTTTAAATGTTTACTTATAGGAACATACAACCAATTATGCAACTAGACATGCAATAAAACAAAACTTATCAGCTTCAAATCAGTGTGTTATCCATTGGGCTATATTCTGACTCAGATATAGTATACTGAAATTAATGTTCACCAAAGACTTCAAATCATAATACAACCATCCCAAAACCCCTACTACTAATAGAATCCTTGCAATGGGTCAGATGAATCTATGCATAAATCAAAGCCTAATTTAATCTGATCCTAGATCAGAACTCTCAAATAAGTACATAAACACAGATAAACTATGCTAATGAATTGGAAAATCCATAACTCATATAACACATAACACAGGAGAGATTGGAATATGGATCTTTGTATTAAATCCAGTAAGTCTTCTTTTAGTATACAAAAAGTACTCAGAGAAAACCTCTACAATAACCTGCAAAAATCTTTTAACTTTATTTCTGACCTCTTCCACTATCTAGTACAAATTATGCTATTATCCCCCTCTTGACTGAAAATCTTTACAAATATTTTTCATATCAATTTTCCAGCCCCTTCCAATGATGGAAATCCTTTTATAGATTATGATTGCAACAAGCTTCGGATCAATTGGAATAAGGACAAAATTAATGACTCACTAAAAAGACAAAATAGCTAATGGAGTGACAACCACTCTTGTTATAATAGTTATTCAACAAATTTTGTCTTTTGACCACTTTGTACTTGCAACTGCTTTGAAGTTTCTTGATGTGAGCCATCTGGAAACTGTTGTCTCTGATGTTGGTGATGTATGATCCTTGCTTTCAATTGTATCAACCAACCTGTTGGGCTTCTTCATCTACTTGCATGTTGTCACCTTCACCTGGATCAACTATTATGCACTTGTTTTGCCAAGAAGTGTACACCTCATCACCTGGCCAGTTGAAGTTGAGAACCTCATCTTTTCTGTTGTTAATTTCCTTCTAGGTGGTATATGCCTTTTCAATATCATCTGACCAAAATGCAAAAAATGATCTGGCCTTGCCAACTATCTCAACTATTTGAACAAACAGTAATGTGCTTTCCAAGGTTATTATGTTGTTGGTCCTTATTGCCAAAGCTTCATTCATCTGTCGATGTCATAGCACCTCATCCTTGATATCTCCATTTTTCTTTAAGAGATTTGGGAACATCTCATCACAGTCCTTTGAATATCTTTTTTTTAGGGCCATTACCTTTTTAATGACGATGCTCCTCCTTATGTCCATGAGCAGTTTGACACACTTATGAGTGCCAGTCAAGACTATGTCAATATCATTCTCCCTTTTGCAAGTGGTGTGGAAGAATTTCAACTCTCTTCCCTTCCCTTTCCACTTATCCACCAATTGGTCTAATTGGTCATTATCAGCATTGTATTCATCCATCATGCTAACAATTTTCTTACCTTGTGCATAGATGGCAGTAGGCACCAATTCATGTGTACAATGCATCAGGGTGCTATGTATCTTATTTGCATACTTCTGCTTAACCCATGCCTCTGTTTCTCTGAAAGTTGCAAACTGCTCAACCTACTCTTTCTTTTGTCTCTCCAGCTCTGCTCTCTCAGCAATTAGCCTGACATTTTCTTGATCAACCTCCTCTAATGTGGTAAAAGTTGATGGTGCACGGGAAGGAGGATAAGTGATATTGGGACTTGATGAGGATGACTGGTGAGGGTCTTGTGTAATCCTCCTTTGAGGCACAACTTGTGTTGTTTGCTTTCCCTCTAAGAATGCAATCGTGTCATCCTTTTGCATAGATTTGACTCTCTCATCATTGTAAGCTTTCAGAACAACTTGATACTTTTGGGTTAGGCTTTTGAAAGATTCTTCTTGTTTCTCTGCTACCTTCAAACTTAATTTAGCAGTTTGTAAAGTAAGGTTTGTTGCTTCTACCCCCGAAGTATCTGAAACTCTTTTTATTATGAGGCTGCCTGTACTTTCAACCTAATTATCTTCATTTGTTCTCCTTTTATCTTTCCTCTTCAAGGACCATATTGCTAGTGCTGCATGATCCTCAGTGAACTGGGCACCAATTGATGCCCCACTAGTGTGCAATGGCTTGACTTCCTTTCTAACAACATTAAATACAATAGCATCAACCAAATCCCATTGGGGTAAGATAAGGACTCCTTTCTTCTTCACCAACTCCCTGCTCTCTCCAGGGGTCATCTTGTCAAATTTGGTCATCAATTCTTGTTTGACCTCCTTTTCAATGTCTTCCTTGCTCTGGTTTGGCTGAGCTTCTTGCAACTTGTGACATTTGTCCTTGAACTCATCAATATGGGTTCTCCATAGGAATTGAATAAAGGCTGTAGCCTTAACAAAATTATCATCAGACAAAAATTCTTCACTGGCCTATTTAGTTATAGGATCCAACAACTTTCCTACAAAATCTGCTACTGTAAGATCTAGAGTCGCATGCCTGGGTGCCTCTGGCACTCCTTCTTGTAGCTCCTGGGCTGTAACAAAAACCTACCCTGTATTTCCCATTTGGACCAATTGCTCTGCAATAGCTTGGTCATCCATCTATAGAGGGGACTAAGAAGGGGAGTATAGCTCACTTGCTTGTTCTTTTCCTTCCATCTTCTGCCTCTTTGGAGATGGCATTGTTTGAGCACTAGCATCTGCTGGCCTCCTTCCCTTTTGATAAGAGGTTTTGTCAATCTTGGGCACAATTGTACTGTACCCTCTTCTTTTATAGACTACATAATTCCTAGGTGGGACTACCCTTCCCTATGTAATTTTGCTGAGAATAGCCTTAGCTTTTTGTGGCTCAGTCTCTATTACTTTATCTTTTTTCTGGTTAAGAGTCTGCATTATGTCTTCAAACATTGTCATCAGAGACTCAATCTTCTTGGCCTAGGGTGAAAATACTTTTAGAGGATCATAGGATCTGTCAAAATTGTGAATAAAATCTAAAGATTTCTTATACACCAACCACTTTTCTTTCTCGACTTCTTGATCATTCATATCAAACACATTCCTTATAATGTCCTCAGGAAAATTGAATTGGTAATCAAGTGCTAGGCACTTGGTCCTTTTCCTAAACATATTCATAAAAAAACCTTCATTGTCTGCACATCTTGACACAGATGTTGCTAGATGGTATGGCTCAAAATATTTGTCAAATTGTGTCCATCCCCCTTTTAAGATGATGAAATGATGGGCTCTCGTGAGGGTAGGGAAGATACTTGCCTTCATCTTGCCTGTCAAGGCTTCTTCTTGCAATCCACCCATTTGTCTTAGAATTTCTGCTATCCCAATCTTCAACGACACTCTGTAAGGCAAAACATTTGGTGTTCCCCTGAATCCATAAACTCTGATAACTGTAGAGACATGGTACAAAATGAGATCTCCCCAATTGTGAACAATTTTTAATTTTGGGGCATACTCCATAGGCCTTAATAGTCTCATCATGTTTGTGTGGATTCTAGGGTTTTGCTTGCATAATAGTGATTTAAGCCTAGCAATGAAAACTCTATCAAAATATACATAGCTGGCTTCTTTTCTATCCCAGGACAAATCAACACTCCACAGTTGAACAGACAAATCCTCATCATCCTGAAACTTAGTGAGGTCCTTTTGTTCCTCAAAGATATCAGCATTATTGAACAAAATCATGTGCATCATTAGAGAATACCTCCCCATTGGCTTGAGTATATTTCTATCTTTGATGCCTATTAAACCCTCATGCATTTGTTCAACAATGTAAGAAGCATAATACAAAACTATTGATAGGTGGGGATGCAAAATCTGAACAACCATAAGCATGATGTGAACATGCATTATTGCTTCTTCATCTTCTCCTAACACAAGGCACAGGGCACTATACATTTTTCTAGCCTTACTATTGAAATAGTCTAGTTTGAATGACTCTGGTGTGTTTGGGCCCACAACAATCAAATCCCCTATTTTGTTAAAGTATCCTTTTAAAGCCTCATTTCTTTAGTACTCCTTCTAAGTCTGGTAGACTTGTTTAAAATAGTCAAAGTCAATGTCATCCATTTGAATGGATAGGTCACTTAATTTGAATATCCTTCTGATTTCATCAGCTATGACAATCAACAACACATTTCCCTCTGTGTCTCTTAAAACCCTGGATACCTTGTCATATGTGTTTTCTATCAAAGTAAAAAGGTCTGTATCCATGAATACACCGGGCACTATCAACTTACCCACATCAAGATCCCATATGTTGCAATCTGGGGAAGGAGCATTCCTCTGACTATAAGTAGTTTTAAACAAATTCAAACCATTTATGCTAGTTCTGGTATCTTTTGCCCATCTACCCATATCATATAAACCCTCCCCGACTCTAAAACGAGGATGTGCTAGAACTATTTTCTTAGCCTAGGTAACATCACCTGTGGACCCACTCAATTGTTGTAGAAGTTCGTCTCAAACATTTCTATCTTGATATTCTACCTTGCCAGAGAATTCAATCCTAGGGGCCATTTTCTGAAACTAGGGCTTTTATGAGACTGATATTCAAATTTAAATAAGAACTTTGAGACCTTTTCAACTTTCAAATTTCACTAAATGCATGAATTTTTTCTATATCACAAGAGACTTACCCATTCTACAATTTGTCGCGAAGATCTCAATGTCACTGCAATTCTGATCTTTGCTTGAATGATTTCAATGAATTACGGCAGGTTCAAGTTTAGCAATGAATTATATGGCCTCAATCAAATCAGTCTCACATTGAATTGAACATAAGTGGCCACACATTCTATAATCAATTCACCTGGTTTGAAACTCATGGCTTAATGGCTCACTAATGATCATTTTAAGAATTTTGAATCTGGACCATAGACCTCCAACAACATCTCCTTCATCTGACGACTCTCATCTCTTCCCAAAAACAACTGTTCATCTAGGACACGTGTTAGCATGACTTGATCGCTTAAATGCTAGATCTCGTTCACTTTTCCTTTAAGCGATCAAGTCAACCGTCTGATTCACCTTAACTTGGTTGCAAGTTACTTTGCCTTGAGTTTACTGACCGCGGCTACAATGTCATCCACTTGGACATGTGTCAACATGACTTAAATGCTTAATCGGTAGATCTTGAACATCTTTTCTTTAAGCCACTAAGTGAATCGTTCGATCTTTTCAAACTTACATCTTACTTATCATCATTGCTGCATTGTACAGGACCCACTTCCTCTACCACGTGTCACGATGACTTAATTGCTTATCCATTAGATGTCGATCACTTTGCCTTTAAGCAATTAAGTCAACCGTCGGATCTTTATGTACATGCTCTGCATTTAGTTCTTCCTTTACGACCTCAGCTGGACCCACTAGGACACGTGGTGTCACGACTTAATCGCTTAAGTGATAGATTTCATGCACTTTGCCTTTAAGCGATTAAGTCAGCTGTTAGATCTTCAACAAGCTATCCATCTCTTAATCTGGGGTCTGCTTTACCTTTAGTGGAATACACATCACTATCTAGACACGCGTCATCACCACTTAATGGCTTAGACCCTAGATCTTGCGCATCTTTAGGATAAGCCATTAAGTCATCTGTTGGATTATAATAGAACAGTCGACACTTTAATCAATAGCTGCTCCAAATACCTGGGTCCACCAACTACCACATGTCAAAACTGCTTAATCGCTTAACTGATAGATCTTACGCATCTTTGCTATAAGTGATTAAGCCCACCGTTAGATTTGTCCACTATTTAATCTCCACCATACTATGCTTGGACAAGGCCTGCATCACTCCAAAGACACGCATCGCTCAGACTTAATTGCTTAAAGGATAGATCTCGATCATGTTGGGATCAAGCAATTAAGTCTACCGTCCGATGAAAATGCATCTGCTCACTGTTTAACTAAGATCCTTTTTGACCATCGAACCCACCAAAGACACGCGTCAACATGGCTTAATGACTTAATTGGTAGATCTCGAGCACTTTGGGAATAAGCCATTAAGTGGGCCGTTAGATCAAAATACATTTGCTCAATAGATAATGGATTTAATGAAACACTTGCGGACTTTGGACTTAGGGAATAATACAGGACCACGGGGTTAGGATATCGACAACTTAATAAACATGATCATTTTAAAAGGAACACATTTGAGACATGACTTTAAGTGACAAAAAGTAACATGAAAATAGAAATCTTTTCAACGCTTAGGGTTTTAGGACCACATTTTGTACTCTAAGACATGAAATAAGGGTTTTTAAGTATCCTCCACAAGACAACTTTACAAAAATGGACTAGGGACTTACGGTTTGAAATTTTTTCGAATAGACCTAACAGTGGCTCTTTGTGGGGATGAATACCTCCTGTAGGTGTTACAAGAATTCAAAATCTCGAGGGGAAGTAGACCAACCTACTGGAAAACAAACTACTCACACAACATGAAAGCAAACTAAGTTAAGACAGAAAGAAACACACTATGCAGAAACACACTATGTACACAAACCTAATGTTCATGGATAATTAGACTTCATGAGAAGTATAACTTGAAGAACTGTACATGAACTGGCAGTTCTAAAATATTTCCAGTAAGCTCTTTCAATAAATATGAATTTTGCCCATACCTTTCATGGACAATATAAGGTCCTAGCCAAATTGGTTCAAATTTTCCATGCTTTCCTTTATCTTCCAATCTGGCATTCCACATGAGAACATAATCCCCCACATCAAAATGTCTTGAGACTGCTTTCTTGTCATACAAGTTCTTCACCTGCAATTGAAGTTTTGCATTTTTCACAGAAGCTTCCCTTCAGGCTTCACCTAACTCCACCAGGTCATCAATTCTCATTTGCATGTCATTATCAATATCATCATCATAAGTCTAAACAAACTTGTACATCTACATCAAATTTTTTTGGGGCAATCTTGATTGAATTCCATAAACTCGATCAAAAGGTGCACATCCAATAGCCTTTTTTGATGTCACCCTGTCTGCCCATACAACCAATGTTAACTTTGAATCCCAGGCCTTCTTGTTTGTATCCAGAACTCTTTTAATAATCTTGAGGAGGTTCTTATTTGTGGATTCAGCTTGGCCATGTGGGTGATAAGGTGTGGAGTAAGAGGTCTGAATACCATATTCAACACAAAAATTGACATATTCCTCAGATTTAAAATACATGGCATTATCTGAGATTATCTTCTCTAGGCACCCAAATCTAGTTATTATGTTCTTTAGCAAAAAATCAATTACCACTTTACTTGTAGCTCTCTTAGTGGGAATTACTTCCACCCACTTAGTAAATTAGTCTGTAGCTACAATGATCCATGAATGTCCTCCACTAGAATTTGTAGCTATCTCTCCTATAAAGTCAATACCCCATTGCTGAAAAGGGGCTTGAACTTCAACTGGTGTGAGGGGCACATTACCTGAGAATTTTAGCTTACCATAGAAACGCTAGCAAGCATCACATCTTTTAACCAATTGATAAGCATCTTTACAAATAGTTAGCCACTAGAGCCCTGCTCTCAAAATCTTATGTGCAGTAGTCTTGGCCATGTAATGGCCACCACACACTTCATTATGCATCTCTTGTAGGATCTTGTTTGCTTGTTCTTTATCAACACACTTCAATAAAATTCCTTCAGGGATCCTCCACCACAACTTATCTCTAATCAGGGAAAAGCATATTACTTGCAATTTCAATGTTCTTTTCTTGTTCTCATCCATGCCCTGTGGACAATTCATCCTTTGCAAATAATAAATAATGTTAGTATACCATTCATAATGGTCAAGGTTACAAATGAAAGGTCTATGTTCTTCTTCTAGGGTATTAATGTGATTAGCATCCAATTTTGCACTAGCCATTAGTTTGGCTAAACCCATCCCTCTAACCAATTTAGTGATTTGGATCTCTATATTGAACTCGTGAATCTATTTATCCATCTGCATCTCTTTTCTGACACCTCTTGTTGAGTAAAGATAGCCTTAACTGCTACTGAAGGAACATAAGCCACTACAATAGCACCTATCAGGTAACATCTAAAAGCTTTCACAACTTTCACTAATGCATAGGCCTGTTTCTCAGTTATATCATACTTGAGTTCTGTAGCCTGTAATGATTTGCTAAAAAGGCAATAGGTTGCTCAAACCCTTCTTCATTCTTCTGTAATAACACAACAACAATAGTGTGACAAGATGTAAATGAAAATATATTCATGGGCTTTGAATAATCAGGAGTTCTTAAGACAAGGGCATCCTTAATAGCTTGCTTAATTTCTTGAAAAGACTTGGTGGCCTCCCCATCCCATTCCATTTTAGCATCCTTCTTTAACATATTTGAAATTGGTCTACTCTTTTCAGCAAAGTTAGTTACAAACCTTCTGAGAAAATTTACGTGTCCGAAGAAGGACTGAATTCCTTTGACATTTCTTGGGATGAGCACTCTATCAATAGAAACTACCCTATTTGGATCAATTCTGACCCCTTCTTTTGAAACAATGTGACCCGATAACTTACCTTCTGTCACCCTAAAAATACATTTCTTGGGATTGAGAGAAATCCCAAATTCTAAGGCTCTTTTAAATTTTTTTTTTCAAATGCTCATAATGCTGCTCTTCCTTCTTTGAATAGGCTGTGAGATCAGCTTGATAGACCTCAAGAAATTTTTGCAAGAAGTCTAAAAATGCAACATCCATGGCCCTCTGAAAAGTAGCCCCAACATTCATCAAACCAAAAGGCATCCTCACATACACATATGTTCCCCATGGCATGGTGAAAGCAGTCTTAAACTGCTCTGATTATTTAACCATGATTTGGTTATACCTAGAGAATCCATCCATCATGGACATGAGTTCACATCCAGTGACTCTCTGTAGCATATTCTCCATATTGGGGAGAGCATAATTGTCCTTTAAGGAAGATATGTTCAGGTTTGTAAAATCCACACACAGCCTGATGTCCCCATTCTTCTTCCTGACATGGACTAGATTGGAAACCCAGGAAGAATTCCTGATGGGTTTGATTATACCAGCATCTTTCATCTTTTTCAGTTCCTGTTCCATTTTAGGCCTAAGGGTGGGATTTATGGGTCTTTGCTTCTGCCTAAAGGTCTTGGCATCTTCTTTTAATGGAATTTCATGTTGAAACAGTTCTTCATTATATGCCTTTAGGTCATCACATGTCCAAGCAAAGTCTTTTTTGTATTTCCTTAAAAGATTAGTCAGATCCTTCTTCACCTTGGGTGACATTTTCTTACCAATAAATAAGTTCGTTGGAACTTCATCAGTTCCCACATTAACTTCCTCCAAATCTTCAGATCTATTCACACATGTAATAGAGTATGGTCTGTCCTTGCTATCAAAGGCTCTTTCCAGGACAACTAGTCCTTTTGGGACTTTATTTGACTTTAGATGCAATATTTCTTTTCCCAATACAATATCCTTTCCATCAATATTTTTCACATACTTAGTGAAATCTATCTTTTTGTTATCAAGGCCTGCTTCATAATACATAAATCTTAGGATATCTACATCATCATCAAACACTTGCCAAATATCTACATTGTCAGGTATTGAAGGCCTAGTTTGAACTTCTATCTCAGAGATCCCAACAAAGGTAATGTCTTCTGGCCTTAAAGCAATGTTAGCTAATAGATTTGCCATTATGTTTTGGCTCCTATCCATCCAGTCAATACCGAATGCATCAAAACTTTCTATCTCATCCCATACTGCATTTCGGTACTGCTTTAATCTATGGTTCTTTGATGCATATTTAGATTTGATCTGAGATACCACTAGCTCTAGTCTCCAATAACTCTGATACATTTGATTCCATGTCTTGCAGCTAGTCTCAGACCTATCAATAGAGCCTTATATTCTGCTACATTATTTGTACAATTAAACAACAGAGAAAATGAAAATTTGAAGGTTTTTCCAGAGGGGGATATCAACAAAACTCTAGCACCAGCCCCCTCCTTAGAACTGACACCATCAAAATACATTATCCATAAATTAGATTGTTCAGATAAGTTACTTACATCTTCTGACAATAATGCAAGTTGTGATCCTTTTACAACTTGACTTTCCTGCACTTGAAATGACCCCATTTCAGTATCCAAGAAACAATTCATGTTATTATCATCTTGTTCCTCAATCATACGAGGAGTCCTAGTTTCCCTTGATACTTTGATGTTTTCACCATTTATGTTGAAAGTGGCAAATGATAAATCACATTGAATGCTTCCCCCCATAGATGCACTCCATTTTCTTGACAATAACATTCCATATTGGGGGGAATGTCTACAACCAATACACTTGTAGTCAGCACTTTATCAGGGAAAGCTGCCAATTTGTAAGGCAAAGCCTTAATAGTGCCTATGACAGGCACCTCTCTGGAATCCATATCTTGGCATCTCCAATGTGGAGTGTCTACCTTTAGTCCCATAGACCTCATGACTTCTATAGGCATAACAATGTTGGATTCCCCAAAGTCAATCATGTAGTTCTTCAACATTTTTCCATTTATTAACAATGTTAGGAAAAAAAGGATGGATAGTCTCTGCAGTAGTGCTAACAATATTGGTATCCAAACACATTTGAGGAATCTTTGATACAAGTTCATCAGATTCCTTTGATGATTTATCTTTAGTGTCTGACACTTTCTTGTTTTTTTTCTGATCCCATAGTTCTGGTAGAGCTAACACTCTTCACCCATGTCAGAGTCTTTTCCTTGTGCTCTCCTATCCTCATCATTTCTAATAGAGGAATTTTAACAGTTATTTGAGACAAAAGTTGTCTCATATCCACAGGGGTATAAGTCATATCAGAAATATCTGACTTTTGGTTTGTGCAATCCACATCTTTTGCTTGAGTAGCCAGTTTAGCTTCATTTCCCCTATGTTGTTTGTCCTCCTTTTTGGGATGAGGTACAAAACTCTCTGGTGTCTTCATCTTTTCTTTGTACATATTTGGGCCAGTAGATTTGTTTCCCTTCTTAATTAAAAACTTATTTGTACCTTCAACATATTTTTCCTTTTCTTGTGGCCTCTTGGTACTATTTGGGGTATCCTTGATGAAGATACCATCAGGCTTGCCATCTACATTTCCAACTACTATGTTTCTTAAAAAATAATTGCCCCTTGCTTGTGCAACCATATTAGCTATGATCTCAGCTATTTCTTCATTAGATGGCCTTCTCAAAACATGGGTCTCATCACATCCTTCTGCATTGCATCTCATATTATCAACTTCCCAATCCTGTATATTAGAATCATCTGGCTGATAATATGTATCTTCATTAAACAGTGAGGAAGTCATACCACAACCACTATCATCGTATTCTTCCTCTTCCTCTTCTTCATTTACCTCTATGACATAAATTCTGGCAGCAATAACACAATATTTAGGGTTGTGTGGAGACTGACAAGGCACACACTAGGGATTTTCACTGCACATATCTACAGAAGCCTTGTGTAGGGGGTCATGAGTTTTTCATCAGACTTATCCTTCTTTGGTGGGATAATAGGTTTGCCATCTTTCTACTGAGTAGTATAAGGATAGTTCTGCATCCTAGGTTGTTTGTTGTAATTTCCATAGGAAGGATTATCATTATTTGGAACCCTATTATGACTATTCTCTCTAGGCTTTAAATTTTTCAAAGCATAAAAAATCAGCTTAAGGCTATCATCCTCCTTGGGTTTTGAACTCAGGGGTTTATCTGATTCTTTCTTATTATACCTGGTGGGTTTCCAATCCTCTCTCCTACCCACTTTCCCAGAAACTCTCCTATTTGCCTCAATGTTGACTGCTACCTTGTATGCTTCCCTAATATTTCTAGGGTTCTTATCTCTTAACAAATAACCCATTTTCGCATCAAAATCATTAAGATAGGTAGCTTGACACATCTTATCATCTAATCTCATTACTTGTAGCAACTTGTGCATTGCCCTCTGGAATCTGATATTGAATTCCACCACTTCTTCATTAGGTTTCTTCTTTATGTTATTGAACTCGTTCAGGATGAACCCTTCATTATTTTTGTCCCTATATTGGTCCCTGAAACATTCTTTCATCTCATCCATGGACCCAATGCACTCATGGGGCAATCCTCTAAACCAGTCCCTTGCATCCTCAATTAGTGATTGCACAAACAATTTCATCCTAACATCATCATGTGAAATTTTATAGTCATCAACCATGTCCATAAAATGCTTTATAGTTTCTTCACATGTTATTACATTATTCCGAACAAATTTAGGAAGCTTATCCCTAATCTTCTTAGGAATTTCATTGAGATAACCAAGGATGCCAAGGAAAATAAATTGTCTATATCTTTCAGTATAGACAGGAGTTTTTTTGAGAGAAAGTGTTACCTTGAATATTTGAAGTGGTAGCCTCTCCAGAATCAACAGGTGGTGGTATACTCTTTTCCAAGTTCAAAGACATTTTAGGACCAGCACTAGCAGGATGAGGGCTAGAGGTTTGCCTAAGGAATTCAATCTTCTTTTTCATTTCAAGAGCAGAGGCTTCGAACTCAGCCTTCTCTAATTCCTTGGCTATTATCTCCCTTTCTCTTTTGGCTCTCTCCAACTCAGTATCCAGCTTAATCAGGGGATCTACCATACTCCCTTTGCTCACTGGTTCTTTTATTTCAATAGCTGCTACCTTCTGTTTACCTTTGTACTTGAGCAACAGGTTGATATTTCAGTTTCTCAGGTATAACAACAACATTCATTGCCTCCAAATCTCTAAGTTACCTTTTTAACTAGTCAGATTGAATCTGACCATGTCTGATTCTTTCTTCCTTTTCTCTTTCTCTTTTTTGTCTTAAAGCAATTTTCTCTCAGATTTTTCTTTCCAACTCACCAACTTCTTCAAAAATCTCCTCAGAATCTACAAGAGTTATGTCAGATTCTGAATTTTCTTCTATGATGGTCCTCTCCCTTCTATGGTGATGAGCATGTGGTCTTTCAGATGAGGGAGAGCTCGGATCACTTGGAGCATTCCTATTCTCTTCACCTCTACTCTTAGATCTGGACCTTGTCTCATGTGCTTGAGACTTACCATGAACCATCTTTCTGGTATATCTAGGGATATCATCAAATATTTCACTCTGAGAGTAATACTCCCCATAAACTCCTAATCCTGGTTGTGCTTCATGTTCAACTTCGACATTTTATTCTTCATGATTAGGAGGAATGGGAGTATCCATTCTTACATTTCTTCTCTGCCTCCAGGTTTGTGGTGTAACTCCAACAACATTCTGTTCACTAATTTCCCAACTCTGGAAGTAGATGGAATTTTACCTTCCAATTCATTCTCAGGATGACTGTTCATCCTGGATCTGGTATTTTTGTAACTCATAGCTAGAAAATACTGTATCAAATAATAATAAGTCAAAACTGATGCAGAAATTTCTTTGAGTCACCACCCAACCAACAACTGGGATAATACACACTAACTTGAGCAACAAATTTGGTATGGAAAGTTCTTACGAGTTATAGACAACACTTTCTAAGCACTTCTCCCGACAAATTTTTAAAAATGACGATATAGATCACCGGGATATGCAAAAAACACAACTCTGTAAAACAATGGTCAACCGACTGGTATTGATAAGTAAATAGGCCAGGAGTCCAACTCAACTTGAGAAACCTTATTTACTTATTGCAATGCAAAACTAGTCCCCAGCAGAGTTGCCATTTTGTTGGTTTCTTTTTATGTTGCAATAGAAATGACAACAACCTCTTCCCTTTATGACTATTTTTAATAGAGGGGCCACCTTCAAATATATGCTCATGTAAGAAAAGGACCAACTAACTGTGTGTGCTAGAAGTGGACCTCTACTTTAGCAGTACACTTCAACATGGTAATTATACTTCAGCTACATACAGCAATGATATGGATTTATTCACCCTGCATGTTTGAAAGAGTTGACCTGTTGCCTTCTAGAAGGCAAGAGTATGAGCTTGCTCTCAGGTCATTGCAAGCTCAGTGACTACACCGAAGACCTAAACGAAGGATTTAATCTAGATGATTGATCTAAATGATTGATTAACTATATGCAAAATGCAAATGTAGATTGTTGTTAATCCAAAGCTAATTAGATTTTGATTATTAAAACACCAAATTGAAATATGAGAGATTCAATTTTAAGACCAAAACAAAGTGTGCTCTAAGTTAAGTTTGTATGCTTGAAGGAAATTAACAACAATTAAAGCTAAATGAGAAAATGCAAGAAAGCTAAATTGCAAAATGCAGTATAATAACTTTAATAAAAATTAGGATCCTTTGTGAAGGAAAATAGTTTCTCTTTTATAGAAATCTCTCTCAAATCGACGGTCGAGATCGAACAAAAAGAGTGGCTCAGATTCGATTGAAGAAGCACAATCCATGTGCAAGTGATTCGATTGGTGGAGAGTCAGTTGACTAAAGTGACTGATCAGTTGTTTTGGAAACTTCCATTTTCAGTTTTCAGTTAACTGAAATGTTTCCAAAAATGATAAACAGTGGAGAATCAGTTAACTAAGTGGAACTAGATTATTTCCATTTTGATAATCAGTCAACTGAATTTGATGATGTCATATGCATTTTTAATAAATTAATTTATTTTGAATGCATATTTATATTTTTATAATTAATTTAATTCATTTTTTATTTAATTGACAATTTTGTAATTTTTATTTAATTAATATATCAGAATATCAATTAAATAATTAACATAAGATATATTTGCCAATGTAATGTGATTTTAGGAATTAATTAATTAATCAAGTACGATGATTAATTAGGACCTAGGGTTTAGGTTAGATCAATTTGAATTTGATGAATTGCTTGTTTGATTTAGGATTTAGAATAATCAAGATTAAGGTTTCTTGATTAATTATTGAGATTGGGGGTCTAGGGTTTAGATGACCATTTTTAGGTGATTACATTTGCCCCTCTTTGAAATGATGTGCGATTAGCGCATTGATTCAAAGACTTGTTAGCGAGAAGACCCAAAATAGTTTGATTTGAAGTGATAAAACCATTGTTTTGAAGAAGAAGACCGACTTCGAGCTTGATTGGACAAAGATCAATCAAAGGATATAAACATAATGCCCAGTTTGATTTGAAGTGATGAAACTAAACATCTGTCAGGAACTCTTAAACCTTTTTTTTTTGTTTGAGTGAATAACCAGTTTGATTTGAAGTGATGAAACTAATTACCGTTAAGAGATTTGATTAGCAAGCAAATTGACTTGATTTGAATCGATGAAGCCAATTTGATCAATGTATCTGGTTTCAATAATGAGTAGCATGTATAAGACTGATCTTGTCTGGTTTTGAGTGTATTCACCATTGTATAAGACCATTGATTAGGTTGCTTTTAATTTAAGATGATCTCAACTTGATTTGATGCGATGAAGCTGAGATGCCCCAAGCGATGGGGTTTTGATTGAGGATGTAATCACTGGAATGTTGATGTCCTGATCTTGCCCCCTTAGGAGCAAAATCAAAATATGGCTAGGTGCCCCAGTGATGAGAAGGAATTCGATTGATTTAGACAATTTAGGAAGAAACTGATCTGATTAAAAATAGGTCTCAAGTGGTTAGGACAAAAGATGTACTTGATGAGAGGTCATGTCTGACCGAGATTAACCAGAAATAAGATACATGGATTGATTAGAAGAAAAGCATGAGAGATTTCTTTTTTTTGTGCAAGTGGTCAGCTGTAGATTTCAATTTCAATCCTGAAAATAGAATCAGGACAATTGAATTAGTGAGGGGTGTCATGACCACTTGACGATGAGAAGATTGATCGATTAGAATCTCAGATCCTTCACATTGGATAGAGATAAAGTTATTATGCTGATTTCATCACTATGCATATGTAGATGCAAATGCAGATGCAAGACTAACATGAATGCAACCTAAGGTGTAGTCACTGAGCTTTAGCAGTTGAAAATTTTCATCATTGAGCATTTTTGGAACATCAGAGTCGATACAATCCTTACTGGTGCCACTGCGACCATAAGAATATGAATATGACTTTCATCGGATAAGATATGGGAAACTAACGTAAGCATCGAGGCACAACAACCAAGATGACCTAAACATTGTTTCCAGTTGATGTTGCAAGAGTACATCAGTATCAAGGCATTCAAAGCCAAGATAACCATGAGTGTGATCTTGCGTAAACAAATAGAGCAATAACAGTCAAGGAGATAGTTTCGACCTCACCTTGGCGTACAAATAAATAGGATCAAGGGATGTGAGTCTTTTCCACCTTAATGTAGGAGATCTTTATCACATACACACTGATTAATTGACATTGTCAGATCATCGAAACCACACCAACAAGCAGTAGACAAAGAAAAGATTAATGAAATCAATGAAAACAGATAGAATAAAAATAGAAGTTCAACATACTTCAACTTGTTTCAAAGTTTTTGGATGTGTATATGTATGGGGTGTTGAGAAACACCGTTGTACTTGTGAGTGCTCTATGTTTGATTGCTATCAATCTATTATTTACGTTTGTGATATCCAATGTGTGTTAAGAAACACAGATGCATCCAAAGATAGTGTTAAGAAACACTGTTGATTGGGGTGTTGAGAAACACCTGTTTGCATCAGTAGCGAGTTGTCCTTCAGAAATGAAAAGATTATTGACTCTAGTGTAATCCAAAGATGTGATCAAATTGGGGACCCATGCCCCTAGTAGCAAACTGTGATAACTGACTTGACTCATGCTGTGGGGACAAATCCGATTTGATTGCCCCCAGGTTAGGACTCTGGATTGGTTTCAAGCCAGGAGGGTTCTTAGAAGAATCAGAGTGTCATGAAAGTGACTGAAAGCTATGTACAAACTGAAGCAAAGGATTGCCAAGACTGAGCGTTGATAGATGGAGCGCTGAGTACAAGAGGCGCCTATTTACCAAGTTTTCACCTACTTGGCAGAGATGATATTTAGCAGAAAATGACTTGATTTGAAGCGATGAAGCCAATTTGATCAATTTGCCTGGTTTTAGAAATGAATGACTCATCTAAGACCGATCTGTCTAGTTACGAGTGTATCCATCACTGTATAAGACAATTGATTGGGTTGCTTTTGATTTATGATAATCTCAACTTGATTTGATGCGATGAAGTTGAGATGCCCCAAGCGATGGGGTTTTGATTGATGATGTGATCATTGAAAACCTGGCAAACATGCCTCTGTTGCCATCCTTTTTTTCTCAATTTTTTCGTATTTTCTCATTTTTTTATTTTTTTTATTGATGCATCAAGGCGCCTATTGCTAGGTTTTCACCAAGATGATCATTTTTCAGGACTTTTTCTAATTTTTTTATTTTTTAGAGATTAACTGATCTCAAGGAAGATCACATTGGTTTGCCCCCAATGTCTAGTAAGGTAGATAACATTACATATGGATTAGAAAGTTGATGGATGAGGAGAATAAACAATGATGGATGAAGAAGGTGAATGCAACCCTTAAAGACAGTCTCCTTAAGATTACCCAAGCTAGGGAAAAAAAGATTATAGTAATGTAGGCTCATGGAATGGTGCTGCATAGCGTATAGGATAATGACCTGATGTCATAAAAAGCGTGTGGTCCAAAAGAGTGGACATGTCAAGAGACTTTTAAGAACCCTTTTTTTTTATAAATTTTTTGATCAAGACCAATGGGTCAATTTTGGATAGGATATAGCTATATGGGCGCAATCGAGATAAGGCAGGTTACGATAGGGTGCCATGAATGAGAGAAAGTGAATAGGTCAATGAAAAGGATAATGCATGTCAGGATACATGTGTTCATGGATAGGCTCAGCCTTGTCAAGATCACAGGAAAAAACATGGATGCTCACGAGCTTGCTCAATGTAAGGTATGATAGATGAGATGGCATGGAAGGAACTTTCCCCCAAGTGAAGAGTGCAAGTAGGAGGAATTACGCATGACCCCTGTTTGCCAGGTTTTCATCATGGTACTTATCCAAGGCACCACAAGAAGTGGTTTTCACCATAGGATGGATTGATTTATCTTTACTTTTGCTAACAAGGTGCCTATTTACCAGGTTTTCACCAAGGCACATTTTCCTTTATTTCTTTTTTTTTTGTACTTTTGATTTTATGGAGGAACTTTAGCTTCTTGCTCTTTAGATAGTGCTCCTTTGAAAGATATGCTATGATGGCCCAAGGCCACTGAAATTATGCTCAAAGATGTTGACAGGGTAATGGTAGAGAAGACATGGAGGATAAGGGAGATGGTAGCCAAGGATTTATGTGATGGATTGGATGAGAGGAATGGAAGGATATTGGATGGATGGGTAGGTGGTAGGTGCATAATATTGGATAGGGTATGATGATAAGATCAACATTGACACACCCCTTGAAGGGTAGTGGACAAATGGAGGAAAAGTGGATGGAATAGTTTGAGGTTTTGATGTATGAGTGGATATGGATCTTGGTATACAAGGACCCAAGATGGAGTTAGAAGATGGGAGATGTTTGGATGGAGATGCAGTGGAAGACTTTGGAAGCCTGGATGCCAACTCTGAATCTTCCATTTTTTTCAAGCCTTTTAAGAGAGACTTGGGAATCCACATAACTTTTGATTTTCTTTTTGTATCCAAGTCCTTTGGAAGAGACTTGGGAATCCACATAGCTTTTGATATTCTAGACCTTTTGGATGACTTAGAACATAATTCATCCATGATGGATTTAGGAACCCATATTTTCTTTGATATTATTCTTTGCTTGGACTTAGAACGCAATTCTTCCATGATGGATTTAGGAGCCCATATTTTCTTTGATTTTATTCTTTTCTCGGTGGACCTTTGCGGTCTCTTGAATTTTTCCTTTTTCATTGCAGTCACATGTCAATTAGATGGGAAATAGTGATCTTAAGATCTAAGTGGATTCTTAAATTTTTAATTTCTTCGTTGCACATCCAAATTGTTTCCAAAAGACTTGGGGATTATGGATGAATAGGACTGATATGACTGGTTCATATGGATTGGTTGATAAGGAAAATTCAAGGATGTATGTCTTTGTTGATCTTGATAGGGGATAGGGTAAGTGGATGACAAGCTAGGAGTGAGAGATACATTGGATGGAGGGATATAAGGATCCAATATAGATGGAAGGTTTGATGGTTTCAGCTTTGGGATATAGGGACCAAGGATGGATTTGGAGGATAGTGAAGGATGATGCATACGTTTGAATGGAGGGATATAAGGTGTGGAAGGGATATCAACATCTTTAGAGTGAGCTGCATGACCAAGGCTCTTATCTTTTGAATTTGTCTTTATATCAATAGGAGCATGAGTAGCTTTGATAGGAGCATCTGAAGCTTGAGGAGATTTATTTTTCTGCAAGGGATTTGAAGGAAAGATATTTTCTTGAGGTGGATATAGAGAAGCATGACAAGGAGATGATGGGATACTTTGATCTTGACAAGGATCTTTAGATGGTATACAAAGGGTATCTTTCTCTTGATTTTCAATAGGCCCATTAGAGATGCCAGAAAGGATATCTTGATCTTGCTTGGGAGATGGATAAGATATAGGAGATGTAAGAGTTTCTTCTAGGAAGAAATGGAAGGGGATGATGAAATCATCATGGGACTCTTGAGATATGTGACTTTGGTCAACCATTGGATAAGGATGGGTGGTGTCTTGATCTTGATCATTACTTATATGTGTTTCTTCATACTTTGGATTTCCATTTTGACATGGAGCCACTTCTAAGGATGAGGTAAGAGTGTTGATATGCATGTGATATTTTTGATAGGCTGATGGACAATCATTTTCAATAGGAATGACAAGTGTTGAAGCACATGGATGCTTTGGGTCTATGATCTTTGAAGCCTGAGAAGGACTTGTAGTCATATGCAGATTAGCTTGGATCTCTTTTAGAGATAGTCCCTAAGGGTAGACATAGTTGTCATTAGGATTATTCTTTGATAGAGATGTTGTGGCTAGTTTTGAAGCTTTAGGAGATGGAGGAATGGTGGAAGAAGTAGATGTGATATGGGAACCATTTCTAGACAAGGATTCTTGATATTGATCATGCTCAAGATTAGATGAATCATTAGGATTTTCAACTTCGATCATGCCATCATCTATGAGATCTTGGATTTTATGTTTCAACTCCATGCAAGATGATGTTTTATGCTCATTATGTTGATGATATGCACAATAGTTACTCAAGAATCTTCATCCATGTGATGTGGCTTGAGGTAATGTGATGAGATCATTATCAAGAAGTTCTTCTAATGCAGATTCATAAGATT
>MU223709.1:686725-709858 GCA_018584345.1 Thuja plicata | reverse complement strand
TCAAGAAGTTCTTCTAATGCAGATTCATAAGATTGCCCCAAAGGAGTGAAGTCTCTCGTGCATTTAACCCAAGGTTTTTCTTTCATGATGTTACTAATCCCTTTGGAGGAAGACTTTGTGGTGTTTTTAACAGCTTTTAGGTCTTTGGAGCCACTTGCTTGATAATGATCAAATAGAAAAGGATAGATTGAGCTTGATGAGGATTTGTTGGATTGTGTATCCTTTTCCCCCTTTAATTTTTGGATTTCAGATTACATAGTTTGAATTTGTTTTGATAAATCTGCCATAAGAATCTCTTGTGCATTGTTAGGACCATAAGGTTTAGCCCATTTTCTTTAAGACATTTTAATATTGTCTAATGCGCTTGCTTGGAAGATTGGAAGAGGAGGTATGACGAATTGATTGATTGACTATCAGGTGCTGAAGTGATATCTAAAGTGCTGATTAAGTCCAAGACCAAAGGACAAAGGAGATAAAGTCCAACTAAGAGAGAGAAGAAATGACTCTGATCTTGAGTCAAGGTTAACAAACTTGCTCTCGCAACTCAGGATAAGGACAACGTAGACAAAGATGATTTAGAGTAACCAGTCACTTGGACTAACACAACAAAATCATATTTCAGAATAGCAATGAGTCAGACTATCAACAGATTGCAGTCAAAGACAGACTAGCGATGATGTTGATGAGAACACAGATTTGGTGAAAATTCAGATAGAACTTTCACAATAGAAGAGCAATTCGGATAGCAAGTTGATAGATTCTCAACATTTTGATAGTAGATGCAGAAACTCGGACAAGAGTTGACAACTAACACCTAGAAGTGCAGATTTGGAATTGTTGATCATTTTGATGTTTGTATTGAATTCTTTGTTTGTTCTGATGCTTCACCCATGCAAGACACATCAAGAAGAATGTTTGTTGAAAAAAAAGAACAAAGACACCACAATCCTAGCTAAGCCAGGGAAATATCTATTGAATTCCCACTTGAACTGAAGTTCATCCACACCTACTCATAGCGGACAACTTAGAAGCTTGGAGGCACGAGCTCCTCCTTACAGTGCACTCACTTCTCAGGCACACCAAGCTTCGAATCCCAAGGGTAATCACTTCCCAAGGGACAATTGTCTCTACTAAGAGCCGTGAAAGTGTGGGACGTCTTAGTCAGTCTCTGACCTTCCGCGCCAATAGATAGAGGGATTTTGGATATTAGAACAAAGTTTGTAGTAAGGACATCCGTTCAGGTGGTTGTGATCAAGTCATTTTCCCAATTAAGGGGGCTCTCCCAATCATTTCAAAGCAAGGTTTTCACCTTAACAATGTAGGGACTTTAATGCACCACTAGGGCACTAGAGATTTTGTTTGCCACAACGAATTCACACGTCCAGTGTGAGACTAATCACAATGACATTTTTTGTATACCAGTTTGGAAGGGCTTGGCTTTAGCCTATTACAGGTTGGGCAATCCACTCTCACCGGCTCTGTTAAAGCACTTGGGAGGTAGCCACACTAAAGGATTTGTATGGATTTCTCTTTCACCCAAGATTCGCAAAGGCGAGGGGAGAGGATATGTCCATGCAATTCCTTGGGTTTACAAAACTAAAAGACACTTCAAGCAGAATAAGAAAATGACAATAATGTTTCTAGATTTTTTATCATCCCAAAAGGGCGAGAGCATAGTTTCCTAACATCATTGTCATTCCTAAAACAAAAAACAAATGTTCATTTTAAGAAGTCTTGCATGTGGGTTCCTATTTTAAGAAATTAAAAACAAGATACAAGCACAATGTTTTGCATTCTATCTATCAAAGGCAACCTGCAAAACTAATTCGTGAGTAGTTTGTGTTTTAGTCTTCTTGGACAACGTTCTGGAAACCACTATTAGGTTGTATGCAAAAGATAATCACATGAACATCAAAGCCAAAGATTAGTCCACATTATCAAAATATGAAAATCAGAAAATAGATCACATATTCAAAAAGTACATAGAAAATTATGCATTTTCAAAAAAAATTACACTAAAAAAGGTGAACGTATGAGTCCGTACGAGGCTCTGAAAGCTGCAAAAACAAGGATTAGACAGGAATAGTCATGAAAAATAGTGATTTATTAAAAAACCAGCAAGAAAAATTAGAAAATAACTGTACAATAATGATCTTTGGGAAATTATACCTAAAATTAAAAAAAATTGCTTCAAAAAAGGACTCAGAATGAGCAAGATATGCGTGTTTGAAATTAGAGTGCAAAACTAAAACTGCCAATGGCGAAGGCAAAATTTTCAAATTTCAAATGACATCAGAAAACTAAGAGGTTAAATTTGATGGTCACAAGGCTGTCACAAAAAGCCAATAACCCTGCAAAAACAAACATCTAGAAATCATCAAATTTGGGCTACTATCCCCGAGCGGAGGTGGAGGATCAGGGTTTGAAATTTTTTCACTGTCATTTGTTCAAAGTAAAGAAGATAGAGGGAAATTTATTGATTCCCTAAATATGAATAAGGGGTTCTATAGTTTCCAAAAAGAATTGAAGTTCCACCATTACCTCAGATTTGGCATATGAGCACTACAACAAGAGTAACAAGAGCAACAAGGACAACAAGAGCAACACCCAAAACAATAATTATGCAATTTACAATGTGCAATGTGATCAAATGAATTTTCTTTTCCCATAAATGTTTATCTCCCTATAGGATTTGAACCCTTTCTTCAAAAATTGAATCAATAAGCCTTACTAACCTCTTTGTGGAGGCAACGGATGTGGGAAGCGCGTGAGCTGCGCGGAGCAGAGTGGGTGAGTGAGCGTTGTGAAGTGTGCAGGGGTAATGGTAAGGTAAGGAGGTGGGAGGTGACATTTGAAGAAGGGAGGCACAAGGGTGGAGACAACACTCAGAGATGAAGGTAGGGCTCGAAGGATGGTTTAACATTGCGGGGGGGATTGGGTGGAAGTGGGGGATTGTAGAGAAGTGGCGTGAGGTTGGTGAAGGGAGATATAAGGGAAGTGCTACGTGGAGAGGGGTTTGGGTTGGTCGGAGGTTAGAATGCGCAGGCAGAGCTAGGTGGCTGCGTAGAGAAGGCTAGGTGGAGGTATTGAGAGCAGCGTGGAGGGGTTGGTGTTTAGGGGTTGCGGAGGTGGAGGAAGTGTGCAGCTCACACGGGGTTGGGAGGGAGATAGGAGATAGGTTGTGTGGGATGTGGTGTGGGGATTTTTTAATCCCACAATCGTGCAACAAGTATAAATAGAGTTGTTTAAAGATAAATCTCTACACACATAATGTGAATCAAATGGATAACGGCTTGGTCTTTCAGCGTGGGGATTGCTGCATAGTAGTATCACAAAATTGAATAATAACAATGTATGTATTTCTAATAATAGCAAACGATATTTGGGTTTAATGCAAACCAAAATAGATGATATTTGGGTTTAATATAGACCAAAATTTTGAACAAAATACGTCAATATATTGCCTCAATATGCGCAAAATTTTTCCTTGATATGTGTGTAGAAGGCCGTATGACCTCTATTTGCAAAAAAAATTGTGACTGATTCAAATTTCAGCAATGGTAGGCGTGTTTATAGTTGTTTCAAACCAAAACGATGACCCAGACGTAATGGTGGGCCCAGATTTTGCTCAAAATGAATGGAAAACATGATTAAAAATATAATTTAATAATGAGGCTTGAAATTGATTTTCAGCCCCACGGTAGGCACCATAAATGTGTGTGCTAAAAGTGGACCTATACTTTAGCAGTACACTTCAACATGGTCATGATACTTTAGCTGCATACAGGAATGAATATGAATTCATTCACCCTACATGTCTGAAAGAGTCGACCTATTGCCTTCTAGAAGGCAGGAGTATGAGCTTGCTCTCAGGTCATTGCAAGCTCAGTGACTACACCGAAGACCTAAACAAAGGATTTAATCTAGATGATTGATCTAAATGATTGATTAACTATATGCAAAATGCAAATGCAGATTGTTGTTAATCCAAAGCTAATTAGATTTTGATTATTAAAACACCAAATTGAAATACGAGAGATTCAATTTTAAGCCCAAAACAAAGTGTGCTCTAAGTTAAGTTTGTATGCTTGAAGGAAATTAACAACAATTAAAGCTAAATGAGAAAATGCAAGAAAGCTAAATTGTAAAATGCAGTATAATAACTTTAATAAAAATTAGGATCCTTTGTGAAGGAAAAGAGTTTCTCTTTTATAGAAATCTCTCTCGAATCGACGGTCGAGATCGAACAAAAAGAGTGGCTAAGATTTGATTGAAGAAGCACAATCCATGTGCAAGTGATTCGATTTGTTGAGAGAGTCAGTTGACTAAACTGACCGATTAGTTGTTTTGGAAACTTCCATATTCATTTTTCAGTTAACTAAAATGTTTTCAAAATGATAAACAGTGGAGAATCAGTTAACTGAGTGGAACTAGATTGTTTCCATTTTGATAATGAGTCAACTGAATTTGATGATGTCATATGCATTTTTAATAAATTAATTGATTTTGAATGCATATTTATATTTTTATAATTAATTTAACTCCTTTTTGATTTAATTGACAATTTTTTAATTTTTATTTAATTAATATATCAGAATATCAATTAAATAATTAACATAAGATATATTTGCCAATGTAATGTGATTTTAGGAATTAATTAATTAATCAAGTACGATGATTGATTAGGACCTAGGGTTTAGGTCAGATCAATTCAAATTTGATGAATTGCCTATTAGATTTAGGACTTAGAATATTCAAGATTACGGGTTTCTTGATTAATTGTTGAGATTGAGGGTTTAGGGTTTAGGTGATCATTTTTAGGTGATTACACTAACAAGCACTCTCTTAATACTTATACACTTTAGGTCCCGCTACACCAAGGGGGGATACCTTGCAATACCTTTTGATATGTCTTATAAGGTACTATCAAGCAGTAATCTCACTTTGACTCAACATGATCGAGAGATACTAGGTGATTGGCTAATTATCCATTGAACATCAACCTTGAGATGGAGTGTGAAATAGAAATTTGTTACAAACTTATACAAATGTATACTTAATGGATTTTAAATGTTTTCTTATAGGAACATAGAGCCAATTATGCAACTAGACATGCAATAAAACAAAGCTTATCAGCTTTAGATCAGTGCGTTATCCATTGGGCTATATTCTGACTCAGATACAGTATACTAAAATGAATGTTCACCAAATACTTTAAATCATAATACAACCATCCACAAACCTCTACTACTAATAGAATCCTTGCAATGTGTCAGATGAATCTATGCATAAATCAAAGCCTAATTTAATCTGATCCTAGATCAGAACTCTCAAATAAGTACATAAACATAGATAAACTATGCTAATGAATTGGAAAATCCATAACTCATATAACACATAACACAGGAGAGATTGAAATATGGATCTTTGTATTAAATTTAGTCAGTCTTCTTTCAGTATACAAAAAGTACTCAGATATAACCTCTACAATAACCTACAAAAATATTTTAACTTTATTTCTGACCTCTTCCACTATCTAGAACAAATTATGCTATTATTCCCCTCTTGACTGAAAATCTTTACAAATTTTTTTCATATCAATTTTCCAGCCCCTTCCAAAGATCTTGGAAATCCTTTTATAGAATAGGATTACAACAAGCTTCAGATAAATTGGAATAAGGACAAAATTAATGACTCACTAAAAAGACAAAATAGCTAATGGAGTGATAATCACTCTTGTTAAAATAGTTATTCAACAAATTTGGTCTTTTGACTGCTTTGTACTTGCAACTACTTCAAAGTTTCTCGGTGTGAGCCATCTGGAAACTGTTGTCTCTGATGTTGGTGATGTATGATCCTTGCTTTCAACTATATCAACCAACCTGTTGGGCTTCTTCATCCACCTACATGTTGTCACCTTCACCTGGATCAACTATTGTGTACTTATTTTGCCAAGAAGTGTACACCTCATCACCTAGCCAGTTGAAGTTGAGAACCTCATCTTTTCTCTTGTTAATTTCCTTCCAGGTGGTATATGCCTTTTCAATTTCATCTGACCAAAATGCAAAAAATGATCTGGCCTTGCCAACTATCTCAACTATTTGAACAAACAGTAATGTGCTTTCCAAGGTTATTATGTTGTTGGTCCTTGTTGCCAAAGCTTCATTCATCTGTTGATGCCATAACACCTCATCCTGGATATATCCATTTTTCTTTAAGAGATTTGGGAACATCTCATAACGGGCCTTTGAATATTCATTTTTTAGGGTCATTACCTTTCTAATGACGATGCTCCTCCTTATGTCCATGTCCATGAGCAATTTGACACACTTATGAGTGCCAGTCAAGACTATGTCAATATCATTCTCCCTTTTGCAAGTGGTGTGGAAGAATTTCAACTCCCCTCCCTTCCCTTTCCACTTATCCACCAATTGGTCTATTTGGTCCTTGTCAACATTGTATTCATCCATCATGACAACAATTTTTTTACCTTGTGCATAGATGGCAGTAGGCACCAATTCATGTGTACAATGTATTAGGGTGCTATGTATCTTATATGCATACTTCTGCTTAACCCATTCCTCTGCTTCTCTGAAAGCTACATACTGCTCAACCCACTCTTTCTTCTGTCTCTCCAGCTCTTCTCTCTTAGCAATTAGTCTGGCCTTTTCTTTCTCAACCTCCACTAATGTGGTAAAATTTGATGGTGCATGGGAAAGGAGGATAAGTGATAATGGGACTTGATGAGGATGGCTGGTGAGGGTCCTGTGTAATCCTCCTTTGAGGCACAACTTGTTTTGTTTTCTTTCCCTCTAGGAATGTGATCTTGTCATCTTTTTGCATAGATTTGACTCTCTCATCATTGTAAGCTTTCAGAACAACTTCATACTTTTGGGTTAGGCTTTTGAAAGCATCTTCTTGTTTCTCAGCTACCTTCAAACTTACTCTAGTAGTTTGTAAAGTAAGGTTAGCTTCTTCTACCCATGAAGTATCTAAAACTCTTTTTATTATGAGGATGCCTATGCTTTCAGCTTGATTATCTTCATTTCTTCTCCTTTTATCTTTCCTCTTCAAGGACCATATTGCCAGTGTTGCATGATCCTCACTCAACTAGGCACCAATCGATGCCCGACTAGTGTGCAATGAATTGGCTTCCTTTTTGACAATATCAAATACAATAACATTAGCCAAATCCCATCAGGGTAAGATAAGGTCTCCTTTCTTCTTCACCAACTCCCTGCCCTCTTCAGGGGTCATCTTGTCAAATTTGGTCATCAATTCTTGTTTGACCTCCTTTTCAATGTCTTCCTTGCTCTATTTTGGCTAATCTTATTGCAACTTGTGACATTTTTCCTTGAACTCATCAATATGGGTTCTCTATAGGAATTGAATAAAGGCTCTAGCCTTAACAAAATTATCATTAGACAAAATTTCTTCACTGTCCTGTTTAGTTACAGGATCTAGCTCCTTTCCTGCAAATGATGCTACTGTAAGATCTAGAGTCGCATGCCTGGGTGCCTCTGGCACTCCTTCTTGTAGCTCCTGGGCTGTAACAAAAACATGCCCTATATTTCCCATTTGGACCAATTGCTCTTCAATAGCTTGGTCATCCATCTACAAAGGGCACTGAGAAGGGGAGTATAGCTCACTTGCTTGTTCTTTTCCCTCCATCTTCTGCCTCTTTGGAGATGACATTGTTTGAGCACTAGCATCTGCTGGCCTCTTTCCTTTTTGATCAGAGGTTTTGTCAATCTTGGGCATAATTGTACTATACCCTCTTCTTTTATAGACTACATAATTCCCAGGTGGGACTACCCTTCCCTGTGTAATTTTTCTCAGAATAGCCTTAGCTTTTTTTGGCTCAGTCTCTATTACTTTGTCTTTTTTCTAGTTAAGAGTCTGCATTATGCCTTCAAACATTGTCATCAGAGACTCAATCTTCTTGGCCCAAGGAGAAAATACTTTCACATGATCATAGGATCTGTCAAAATTGTGAATAAAATCCAAAGATTTCTTATACACCAACCACTTTTCTTTCCTAACTTCTTGATCATTCATATCAAACACATTCCTTATAATGTCCTCTAGAAAATCTAATTGGTGATCAAGAGCCAGGCACTTGGTCCTTTTCTTGAACATATTCATAAAAAAACCTTCATTGTCTGCACATCTTGACACAGATGTTGCTAGATGGTATGGCTCAAAATATTTGTCAAATTGTGTCCATCCCCCTTTTGTGATGATGAAATGATGGGCTCTCATGAGGATAGGGAAGATACTTCCCTTCATCTTGTCTGTCAAGGCTTCTTCTTGCAATCCACCCATTTGTCTCATAATTTTTGCTATCCCAATCTTCAACGACACTTTGTGAGGAAGAACATTTGGTGTTCTCCTGAATCCATAAACTCTCATAACTATAGAGACAGGGTACAAAATGAGATCTCCCCAATTGTGAACAATTTTTAATTCTGGGGCATACTCCATAGACCTTAATAGTCTCATCATGTCTATGTGGATTCTAGGGTTTTTCTTGCATAACAGTGATTTAAGCCTAGCAGTGAAAACTCTATCAAAATATACATAGCTGGCTTCTTTTCTATCCCAGGACAAATCAGCACTCCATAATTGAACATGTGAATCCTTATCATCCTGAAACTTAGTGAGGTCCATTTGTTCCTCAAATAAATCAACATTATTGAAAAAAATCATGTGCATCGTTAGAGAATACCACCCCATTAGCTTGAGTATATTTCTATCTTTGATGCCTATTAAACCCTCATGCATTTGTTCAACAATGTAAGAAGCATAATAAAAAACTATTGATAGGCGGGGATGCAAAAGATGAACAACCATAAGCATGATGTGAACAGGAACTGTTGCTTCTTTATCTTCTCCTAACACAAGGCATAGGGCACTATACAATTTTCTAGCCTTGCTATTGAAATAGTCTAGTTTGAATGGCTCTGGTGTGTTTGGGCCCACAACAATCATATCCCCTATTTTGTTGAAGTATCCTTTTAAAGCCTCATTTCTGTAGTACTCCTTCTGAGTCTGGTAGACTTGTTTAAAATAGTCGAAGTTAATGTCCACCATTTGAATGGACAGGTCACTTAATTTGAATATCCTTCTGATTTCATTAGCTGTGACAGTCATCAACACATTTCCCTCTGTATCTCTTAAAACCCTGGATACCTTGTCATATGTGTTTGCTATCAAAGTAAATTTTTTTGTATCCATGAATATCCTAGGCACTATTAATTTACCCACATAAAGATCCCATATGTTGCAATCTGGAAAAGGAGCATTCCTCTGACTATAAGTAGTTTTAAACAAATTTAAATCATTTATGCTAGTTCTGGTATCTTTTGCCCATCTACCTGTATCATATAAACCCTCCCCGACTCTAAAATGGGGATGTGCTGGAACTATGTTCCTAGCCTGGGTAGCATCACATGTGGACCCACCCAATTTCTATAGATGGCCGTCTCTCACATTTCTATCTTGATATTCTACCTTGCTAGAGAATTCAATCCTAGGGGCCATTTTCTGAAACTAGGGATTTTACGAGACTGATATTCAAATTTAAATAATAACTCTGAGACCTTTTCAACTTTCAAATTTCACTAAATGCATGAATTTCTGCTGTATCACAAGAGACTTACCCGTTCTTCAATTTGTCACAAAGAGCTCAATGTCACTACAATTCTGATCTTTGCTGGAATGATTTCAATGAATTACGATAGCTTCAAGTTTAGCAATGAATTATATGGCCTCAATCAAATCAGTCTTTTGCATTGAATTGAACTAAAGTGGCCAGATGTTTTGTAATCAATTTTCCTGGTTTGAAACTTGCAGCTTAACGGCTCACTGACGATCATTTTAAGAATTTTGAATCTGAATCGTAGATCTCCAACAACATCTCCTTCATCTAACGACTCTCATCTCTTCTCAGAAACAACTGTTCATCTAGGACACGTGTCAGCACGACTTGATCGCTTAAACACTAGATCTCGTTCACTTTTCCTTTAAGCGATCAATTCAACTGTCCAATTCACCTTAACTTGGCTGCAAGTTATTCTGCCTTGAGTTTATTGACCGCGGCTACAATGTCATCCACTTGGACATGTGTCAACATGGCTTAAATGCTTAATCGGTAGATCTCGAGCATCTTTTCTTTGAGCCATTAAGTGAGCCATCTGATCTTTTCAAACTTGCATATTACTTATCATCATTGCTGCGCTGTACAGAACCCACTTCCTCTGCCACGCGTCACCATGACTTAATTGGTTATCCATTAGATGTCGATCACTTTGCCTTTAAGCGATTAAGCTGAATGTTAGATCTTTTTGTACATGCTCTGCCTTTAGTTCTTCCTTTATGACCTCAGCTGGACCCACTAGGACATGTGGCATCATGACTTAATCACTTAAGTGATAGATTTCTTGCACTTCTCCTTTAAGTGATTAAGTCAGCCATTAGATCTTCAACAAGCTATCCATCTCTTAATCTGCGGTCTGCTTTACCTTTAGTGGAATACAAATCACTATCTAGACATGCGTCATCACCGCTTAATGGCTTAGACGCTAGATCTTGCGCATCTTTAGGAAAAGCCATTAAGTCATCCGTTGGATTAAAACAGAACTGTTAGAACTTTAATCAACAGCTGCTCCAAATACCTAGGTCCACCAACTGCCACATGTCAAAACCGCTTAATCACTTAACTAATAGATCTTATGCATCTTTTCTATAAGTGATTAAGCCCACTGTTAGATCTGTCCGCTGTTTAGTCTCCACCATACTACGCTTGGACAAGGCCAACATCACTCTAAAGACATGCATCGCTCAGACTTAATCACTTAAAGGATAGATCTCGATGATGTTGGGATCAAGCGATTAATTCTACCGTTCGATGAAAATACATCTGCTCACTGTTTAACTGAGATCCTTTCTGATTTCAGATGCACCAAAGACACGCATCAACATGGCTTAATGGCTTAATCGGTAGATCTCGAGCACTTTGGGAATAAGCCATTAAGTGGGCCATTAGATCAAAATACATTTACTTGACAGATAATGGATTTAATGAAACACTTGCGGACTTTGGACTTAGGGAATAATACAGGACCACGGGGTTAGGATATCGACAGCTTAAAAACATGATCATTTTAAAAGGAACCCATTTGAGACATGACTTTAAGTGACAAAAAGTAACATGAAAATAGAAATCTTTTCGACACTTAGGGATTTAGGACCACATTTTGTACTCTAAGACATGAAACAAGGGTTTTCAAGTATCCTCCACAAGACAACTTTACAAAAATGGACCAGGGACTTACTGTTTGAATTTTTTTTGAATAGACCTAATAGTAGGCTTGGAAACCACATCAACATGTCTCAGTCTTCCAATGTACAAGTTGTCCAGCCAGAGTGAGTTGCAGAAGTAGCCACAAATTTAGAAGTGTATACAAATTTTAGGACAGAAGAGGTCACCCTTTCCATGCTAACCCCTCCTGAAATTGATCCTACAAATGTAATCCATTATTTCACCAACGCAAGGGATTGGGATGATGAGAATGGTACATATTATGAAGGTGAAAATCAGACAAGTGATGAAGAAGTTGACTATGTGTCATGCACCCAACAAGATGGGCAGCAAGCCACAACATCGTCAAGGCAATTTGTGAGACTTCTAGTGCAGCAGGTGAATCCTTCATCATGCGGAGGTCAGACAAGAGTGCTTTTCCTCAATGGGAAGTCCCAAATTTTGATATTTGATGACTACATTCAATTGCTCAATGTCCAAGAGGTAGAAAGAAAGAGGATTGAGGAGTTGCAAAGGTGTAAGAAGCAACAAATGATGGAGAGGAAGGTAGAACATGAAGCATACCAACTACAAAGGGAAGCATTGAGGAAAGAAAAATATGCACGAAAACTACAAGAAAATGAGGAGAAGAAGAAAAAATAAAGAGGAGAGGTAGAAGAGACAAGAGGAGGCAAAGGATCGATGAATGAGAATGCAAGACAACTGCAAAGAAAGAAAAACAAGAGAAAGCTAAACAAATGAGATTGGTAGAGGAGCTAGGACAACCCGTTGTATATAATATGATGACCATCTAATCTCCATCATATGAATTTGTCAGTGGCTTGTTATTTAGGACTGCCCCTACAAACATCCAACTCACTTCACATGTTGAGCAAGCATTTCTTTCTCGTATAAAAAGTTGTCTAGAGGCCCTTCCTACCCAACAAACTATTGGTACTAGTGGGATGGACTCTGTTTCCCATGGACTTGTGACCCCTACTACTTTTCAAACTAGTATGAGCAATTGAGTAGGAGTTATGCATTTTGTGTTTTGATCAAAGAAGAAGGTTATTTTTGTGATATGTTGTGCAAAGCAGATCACACACGATGGGGTGATACAATGTAATAACCTTCTTTGGTGGTGTTTAGTTTTGTTTGTATTTGGTATTTGATCATGATATGATCCTAGCATAATTGAATAGTGGATAATATATATATTAAAAAATGTTAAATATGAATCATTAATGATGCAATATATTTTAATTATTATCTTAATTGTGACTAACTTAACAGTGAGGATTATGGATCTTTAACTGTTTCCTTTATAGTGATCAATGAATTAAATAATTTATAGGATGTCAAGAATTTAAGGAGGATGACAAAATAACGTCTTGCAACTTTGTAATTGTTCTCCCATCTCTTATTGTAGTTTGGGAATTATCCTTTATTATTTAGGTAAACCGTTTCTTTTGAGAATGTTTCATTTTGATGATTAGATGTGTTTTCTATTATTGTCAGATATGTTTATTGATGTCATTATTATCTGCATGCTAGTCCTTTTGTAATATTGTCTCAGGAAAGTTTCTTGTATTGATGTCCTTGTTTGCTATTTTGGCCACGTAATCTAACAACACTATTTATTATTGACTGTGTTTGTGCGTTGGGATGAATCTAATAGTCATTTCTTTCTCCATGATACAATCTAAAAGGCATTTTTGCATGCCTCCAGAATCATCATAATCCGGTATTCTTGTATTATAATGGGGGAGGCAAGATTTTAAGCTTCTTTTTTATTCCTAAACAAGCTCAATATCGATATTTCCTCAGGAACTCTCTGATGTAAGAAGTCCATTTCACCACCACTTCAATGTGTGGGGATTCTTTTATTAAAACATTTTCTCTAAGGGTGCCTTTGGATGTATTTTGGAGTGGATTGTGGAGTCCTTGTTTTGGGGTTTATGGAAGGGAATTTTCATTTGCTTATATGGGGAGGAATAGACTGTGGAGTTCTATTTATCGACGGGAGTATGAAATTGTGCATTCAATTCAGGCCAATGTTAAACATCACACACTAAGGAAAAAAATTAAGCTCGCAAAAAGTAAGTCAACTTTGACTATTTAATAGTTTTGTCTAGAAATCAATCATTAGTGTGTGATGTTTAGAATAGGGGTTCAATTCATTTTCTCTCTGATTTGACCTTTGTTTCGATTTTATGATTCAAGAAACACACACACACACACACACACACACACACACACACACACACACACACACACACACACACACACACACACACACACACACACANAGACACACACACACACACACACACACACACACACACACACACACACACACACACACACACACACACACACACACACACACACACACACACACACACACATCATCTATATAAATTTTAATTAGATAATGATTTCTTCATCTTCACACATTATTAATTTCCTCTTAGATGAATTAAAGTTTGATATGATATTTACCTTTCTGTTCTTTGACTCAATGAATTTATTTTAAATTGAAATGGTTTCTATTTGGTCTTACTTCGTGGGGCTTCTTCCTCAAACTATTCATTTTTTGTGCCATCATTTGAGTGGTAATTTTGTGTTTACCACTTCTTTAGTTTATTTTATCTTTATTTTTTTCCCTTAAGGCTAGTGGTTCTTATAGAAATACAATTTTGTCCCTCTTACATGGTAGATAGATTCAATTTGAGGATTCTTTGTTTAACATTGAAATTTCAACTGATTTCATTTTGATGCCATATTGTTTATATGGTTATGCTTTGTGCAAAATCACCTTCATCTAATATGTTCGTCTTATTTGACTTGCTAGCCGAATAAGTTTCTTTGAAATCGTTATGTTACTAACGAGGCATACATACCCTACCCCTAATGGATTTGAACTTGTCACCTCCATTTCAAGAGTACAAGTTCTCTACTACTAGGTCATTCCAAACCTCTCTTTACTCACGTTTCTTTTGCCATTCCCTGTATTTCCTTGGGCTTTTAGTTTTAGCATACAAAATTTATCTTCGAATATATTTCATTGACTTTTGTTTTGTTAAGATTTTCATTCTATTAGACTTTATACTTATCGTTAGGAAGAATGTATAAAAGAGCTAAAGAATTCCTAAATAGCTAAGAGAATCAATTCCTCCCTTTTCTAAGATTCCTAACATATAGTAATTATATCTTAAAAATAAGTTTAGTTTTGGTATAAAGTAATAGATTCATGCATGCTATAGATTTAGTTTTTTTTAATATTTGATATATATTCTTTTTAAAAAAATTGGTTTCTTTTTATAAGAATCTTTGTATAAAATAATATTACTTAGTATTCTAAATTTGTTATGTAGATGTTTATTTCTTAAATGAGTATTCTTGTATTCTTGGTGTATTTACTCATTTATTTTAAAATGTAGTTATATCTTAATTTTGTTTACATCATATGGTGATGGTGTTTATGGTCACGTCAGCACTAGGTTTGGGGTAGGTTAAGTTTTCTTTATTGTCATGTCCAGAAGTAGATGCCTTACCATTTCCAGATCCATCAATATTTTTGTGAAAATTTTGTGATCTTGATTGGTGGTGCCCGTGTTTATGATAACTTCCATCTCACCGTGGTCAATGAAATCCTGGATAATATTCTTCAGTTGCATGCAATTTTTTTTCTTGTGTGTCTTAGTTCTGTGGTAATCATAGTAAGCTTTTTCATTCCACCATGTAGGTTTATCGGTACCCTCATAATGTCTTTTTTTTGGGTAGGGTGACTGGATGAGATTGTAGTAGTTTCTCAAGAGGTTCTGCAAGAGGCGTAAAGTCTCAAGGAGGAGTGATGTGATTTCTTGCAAGAATTTGTTGGTAGGTTTGGTTAGTTGCTTGGTTTTTCGTGTCATTGTTGTTAACCCTCTAGTTAGTTTTCAATGATTGGGTTTGTTGAGAAGGTGTTGGTGGTGCTTGTATGCGCATGACTAGTTGGACCATCTTAGCCTCAACAACACCATCCTTACATTTTTTTTTTAGACCAGTACTTGGATTTGTCATAAGGTTTTGAGTTACTGGTCTCTTTCTTGATGGATCTCTTTAGGGTGAGGAATCTTTCTGCTTTTAAGCTTTGTTTGAATATCTCTTCAAAGGTTTCAATTCACTGGGAGTTTACTTCACACATCATGTCCAATTGACATTTTTTGATGAACATATGGATCTTCTCTTTTAGAAGTACATGGAAAGATGCCTTTGAGGCAACATTTCTCCATCTTTGTAAGAATGAGGTAAATTTTTCACCACTCTTTTTCTTAGTAGTGCAGAGATCCATTAATATTACTTCCATGATAATGTTGTGTGAATAGTTTCATATGAATTTCTTATCTAGTTCGTTCCAGGATCATGTCCTAGTACGAAGTCCAAAAAACCAGTTCATGGCTAGCCCACCAAGACTATGTGGGAACAGTCTCATTAGGTAAGTGTCATTGTAGACCACTTTTATGCAAGTCATGAATAATTCCCTTATATGGTCTCAGGGATCACCCTTTTCCTGTATTCATCAAATTTTGGCGTCTCAAAATTGCGTGGAAAAGGTGGCATGTGTAATGTCCTATCAAATGGGTAAGAACTAAGATCAGAAATAATGTAAGACCTCTTGGGAGTGCATATTTGCAAGTTCATGATCTATTATTGGAGAAGTTGTAGTTTTTGAGCAAAGGCTTCAGTGGGTGTCAGTGTAGATGACACCGTGTTAGGATCAAAGAAAGTTGCCCCATTGTCATAAGATGGTGCATGGTTATATGAGGGATCGTAACTCGTGTTAGTGTATATTGTCGACACATGTGATAGGATGAATTGAGGTGGTGGAGTATACTGTGGCTGCAACATATACACAAGATACTGAGGTTGTGGAATGTGTTGAGGAGATTAGATGTATGTAGGTTGATGCTGAGATGGTGGGATATACAGAGGTTGTTGTTGGGGTGGTGGAATAAAAAAAGGCTTTTATTGAGGTGGTGGGATGTATGAAAGTTATTGCTGAGGCGGTGGAATATATGAAGGATGTTGCTGAGGTGGTGGGATGAATGAAAATTGCTGTTGAGGTGGTGGGACATATGAAGGTTATTGCTGAGGTGGTGGGCTGTAAGAAGGTTGTTGCTAAGGTGGTGGGATGAATGACGGTTTATGCTGAGGTAGTGGGATGTATGAAGGTTGTTGTTGAGGTGGTGGGACAAATGATGGTCTATGCTAAGGTGGTGGGATGTATGAAGGTTGATGTTGAGGTGGTGGTATGTATGAAGGTTGTTGCTAAGGTGGTGTTGTAGGGTTGGAAGTGCTAGGCCCAGTTACTCTATGATGTTTCAAAATGGCAGCCAAAATCCTCAAGTATTTGGGATTGGTGGGTGATTGTTATGGAGGTGCCCCTTGATTGATTTGGGGGTTTCCTAAATTGGAAGGAACACCTATAGGGAGACTATTGATGGACTGTTGTTGGGAGTCCCTTGAGTGATTTGGGGAACTTCTGTCAAAATTTTGTTGGGATTGTGTGTTGGTAGAGCCATATTAGATGTACCCATTGGATGGGTTGAGGCCATTATGGATGATGTTTCTGTGGTGCAAGGTGTGCTAGATATGGGTGGAAAAGTGGCAAAGAGAGGATTGTTGTACTGGATACCTAGTGTGGTGGAAGATGTGGTCACTTGGGTGGCACTTTATGTGGGGTTTCCAAAAGGTAAAATGGAGCCGATTGGAAGTGGTATTATGGAGGTAAGCCAAGAGGATGGCATGGGGGTGGCTTCTACTATGGAAGAGGTGTCATATCCAGTAGGTAGTTTAGCACCATTTTTTTCAAGCATTTTTAAGTACGCATCTAGGTTAGTTGCCAATAGTGATCCCATAACAACCATTATTGCAAGAGTTTCTAGGGCGTCTTTAACTTCTTCCCTGTCATTGAATTAAGCCCGAATAATCTCAAATGATAATTCATCTTTTGGTGGAGGGATATGGGGTAACTATGGGATATCAATGTGTGTTTTCTCATGATGTTGAATAGTCTCTAGGTCGTTGAAATCCACCCATCGGGTCTTTTGAATAAGAACATCAGTTTCATTATTGGGATCATGTCTAAGTTTTGTGTTGGGATCCATTGTGCCTTTGTTCCTTTGTGATCTTGTGAACGACATATGTAGAGGAGAAATGAAACCTATTTTGTTGGATTTTCTTGTAATAAGATGTTGAGGCAATCCAGGAATGAATGACTAGGATGCTTCCTAAAATGCAAGCAATATGACCTAAACAAGATTCTAAAATTTTCCAACGTGAACTCTCTGAGGAAAGACCTGAATGATTTTATGGACAATCTTGACTTCAAAAAGGTAGGACAAAGATGACTGATACTGTCATTGATGTTTGTCTAAGACAAATGTTAACCAGAATGATTGGTGCCTAAGCCAAGGCAAGATGATGGTGACTAAATTCTGATAAGACCAAGATGATATGCAAGACCACTATTGGAATGTCCTAGAAAAATGTACCCTCTAATCTCCAAAGGACTCTGAAAGGGGGAAAACTTAACCTCTAAGATATGCAAGCTATGCTTTTGGGATTTTGAATTTTCTGGATTATAATGATGACTATGCAATTTAAGGGAATGAATATGCAACATTATATGCTAGGAATGATGCTAACAATGTTGGATGATTATGCAAGGGTATGTTGATCACCTATTTTCATGATAATAGACAAATGGAACATTTTGGGACCTTTTTGTTGGATCTTCTTGCTTCTCTGATAGGATTTTAATAGGGAAATGTTGTAGGACCAATGCTTGAGATGTGTACAAATTCAACAATCACAAAACTTAGTGTAGCTGTAGGACTGACTCAATAAAAAAAGGAAATGATAATACATATGTTTAACAACTTTTTCAAGCTGCAAGGTTTTCACACGGTCAAAAGAAAAATAGTCAGATTAATCTATGGTCAATTGGCTTCAAGATGTAATGTTATAGGCCTAATGCTTTTGATGTTCATTAACTCACATAGAAATTTCCACACTATTAGGACATGAGGTTCCATTAGGTGCCCATGTTTTTGGCTTTCTCAGGTATTATTGTCGTGCTGATGAAGATCTCTTTCATAAACACAATACCCTAGAACACATATGTTGGGAATCTTGGGGGGAATTCTACAACCCTTTACACTGTAATAAGACACTTGATTCAAAGGTGAATTGGGTGGGTCTCTAATTAACCAGGTTGTAGTAAGGTATGTGGTGTCTATCCAATCAGTTTGTACATGTGTGACTCACTTAAGAGCCTAGTTGACCATGCTGGTTACTTAGGGATATTCACCTGATCCATACTATCAATAACACACCTCGCCCGAGTTTGGCTAGATATAAGATATTAAGGGCTTTCACCCACATCTTGTTTATATACTAATTGGAAAGATTACCGGTTTGAGGTCATTCTCTGAGGAAGAAGCGCTTTCCCTAGATAGATCTCTCTAAAAAAAAAAAAAGTTTTTAATCTAATAGATTGTGAAAGCACACCAAAGACTCAAAACACATGGTTAATCACATTAAGCACCAAAATATCAAATGTGAACTGAGCTACCATCCATACAAGCATGTAAGTTCAATTCTAAGCCCAAACTAAATGATATTTGCTTGTTCAATTTTAAGTGCACCAATTTCAAAATTTATTTGCCTTGTTCAGTTGTTAACCACATGTCAATTTTAGACACCAAAGTGAAATGTGATTTGTGATGTTTGAGCATGCGTTGTTCATTTTAAAGCACCAAACAAAAATGAATTGATTTTAGAGTAGGTAAAATTTAAAGTTGCTTCCACAACAAGCTATCACGAAATTGTTAGTATTGAAAAATCCTAGCAATTTAGATATGATAATCCATAAGTGTGCTAGTATTGATGTACTGACAATTGAACTTCTCAGCAAATTATCTTACCTTGTCTAGATATGTGTTAATAACACCATCATTACCGATCTCTGCCTCAAGTGCATCAATTCTTAATCTGCGTGTGTGTCATTTGTTCTGTTTAATCTCTCACTCTCTTTTTCGTTTCTTAACGGATTTAACCTTTTGTGCTTTGGTGGCCCACTATATTTATTTCATTATATCAACCGCGTATTTTCAACAATGAAACTGTGTCATTTTACAATAGAGAATGATATTTTAGACAGAAGAGAAGTAAATGCCATTTTTAGTTTTGAAACAATGTTTTTGATAAAACAATTATCATGTACACCTACACACAAAAAGAAAAGTTTTCAAAGATCTTTTTTTTAAAAAATATTTCTCATCACAATTAAAATAACAGAGAACAAACCCATGTAGAATCTCAAGACCTTTCCAAAAATGTAACTATTTCAAAAAGAAACATTGATTTGTGTCCATAAATATTATTTTATAAAATCTCATAAAAACATTTAAAAATTTGAAAATAATCTAAAATTTGGACTATAGCTTTCTCATGTCAAAAAACACCTGAAAAAAATATCATAACTCCTCAATTTGTGCCCTAGGGACCCATTTTATCGAAACATGCTAGTTTTAAAAGATCTATTTTTTTTGCAAATATTTTTCATCTAAATTAAAATCACAGAAAATAGACCCTGTATAATTTCAAGACCTTTCTAAAAGTGTAATTTTTTAAAAAATAAACATTGATTTGTGCCTAGAAGTGATTATTTATGAAATATCATAAAAAAACAAAAACAAAAAATTTAATTTTGGACTGTAGCCTCCTTAGATTAGTGTAAACGTGCAAAAAATTTCATAAAAAAAATTCAAGCGGTTTGAAAGATATGACCAAATTTCACATCAGGTTCACCATTTGTAATCGGGTATAATAGAATCTATAAAAAACTACAATAACATAGAAAATCTCAATCACAAAGAGATTGTTAGAGCAATTTGTATTCCCAATATCAAAAGAGGAAAGGAAACAAGTGAATTGCATACATAAATCAAGATATTGAAATCAAATAACATAAAAACATATGCAAACCCATAAATGCTCCTTTGTTGTTCTCCTTCTTATGTAATGTGGGCCCTTAGAATTGAGCTCAAGATTGTGCCAACATAATAATTCAAAGCAATTGTGGTTTTTAAAACCAAAGGTTTGACTGTCTACTTATAAGATTTTTAGGGTTCCAACCAAGATTTCATGATTGAAGGACTAATTGACTGTGATTGAGGAGTTGAACTCAGAGTGAGTAGGAGTTCAACTCTACTTGACTGCCACAATTGGGGGATTGACTAAATGAGGTGGAAGAGCTAACTCAAGTGAGTGAGAGTTCAACTCTAATTGACTTCCAGGATTGAGGGGATTGACTGAAGAGGTGGAAGAACTAACTCAAGTGGATGAAAGTTCATCTCTAATTGACTTCCCTCATTGAGGGGATTAACTGAAGAGGTGGAATAGGAGATTGAGTTAGGAGAGAAATTCATGGAGCGAAGAGTTGTGATTGAAAATCTAACTCAAAGTGAGTGTGAGTTAGGATTTGGGAGGATATTTATGATTTAAATAAATAAGAACTTATTTATTTATGAGAGGAATTATTAGTTTAATTAAATAAATATAATTTATTTAATCATGAGAGGAATTATTAGTTTAATTAAATAAATATAATTTATTGATTCATGAGAGGAGAATAATTAGTTTAATTAAATAAATATATTTTATTGAATCACGAGAGGGGAATAACTAGTTTAATTAAATAAATATCATTTATTTAATCATGAGATAGAATTTGATTTAATTATTACATAATAATTAGTGAAGGGAACATTAATTAAATTTGATTATTTAATTAATTATAAGGAGACAATAAAAATTAAATAATGTTTAATTATTTTTTAGACTAATGGGCGATGAAATATTGATTCGATGTTGAATAATTAAAGTAATTAACTAAAACTACTTAATTATGAAATTAAAGGGAAACGATGATTTTGATCTTAGAATATGGTAGAAAGATAATTTATTAAATAATGAAGATTTTTGAATAAATTAAAGATGAATATTAGTAATGTCATTGCGTTACAACCATAGCATTACCAAGGCCAACATGTTGAGTGTCACTAATCATCAGGTACAACATAAAATCTCATAAGGGTCATTAGTTAGCATTAACATTGTTAGCCATAAATGATACCATAAATCATTAGATTCATTAAATAATATTTGTACATCAATTTATTCATCCAAAGTACAAAAAGATACATCACTACCTAGGTATATAAACACTCATGCCAATATCAAGAGAATGATTCCCAACTAGTCATACAGTGACCAACCACCAAGTATGTCTCAATTCATATTCATCAAACAAACAATGCCAGGGCAAGGTCCAACAAATGAGGTTTCCTTTGTAATTAAATGGGAAGAAGTTAGTTAATTGTCAATTAGTCATCATATTAGGGTTCCATAATTAGATATATGATAAATATAATATTTCTAAAGTTTAATCTAAATCTAAACTTTTAATGTCTACTTTGAAAAAATATAAGAAAAAAGAATCCGTTTAGTCTTCTCAATTTTACTTTTCTCTAAAGTTGTACCAAATCTGTAACTTCTTTATTTTTAAAATTTATTTATAAAAATCAATTTATTTTTTTTTTGTAAAGATATGAATACATTATAAGACTTTCAAATTTAAAAGTAAAATCTTTCAATATTTTTTTACCAACTTTTTATCAAATATGTAATTTTGCATTCACCTCTCCATTGTTTTATAAAAGACAAAGTATCCATCAAATATCCATCAATTTTGAAATTCTTTGTTAATTTATAGTATATTTTTATGAGATACTATATTTTATATTTTATACTGTTTGTATATGTATTTGAACAATATTATAATATATAAATATTATATATTCTAAAATATTTAGTATATTATATTTTTAATATACATATAGTATAAATAATAAATAATTATTACAATTTTTAATATATAATATATTATTCTATAATATATATAATATAAAATACTATATCATATATCTAATATTATATAATTTTAGTTTTTATTTATTATTTAAATTCCACCTTACATTTAAAATCTATAACAATATTTGAAATTTTTACAATTATAACTATAGAAATGAAACTATAATATATACAATATAACTTATTAAATATTAAATTATAATTATAACAGAAATGATCTCCTAACATAAAAAGGTTAATTAGTTAATTCGTTGATCTCTTTTATATTGAACATAGTGACAATACTTCCTTTTAATTTAGAAATTAATTGTTATTAGTATTATAATTATAATTATTTTCTAAACTAAAAGGCAAGTACTATGGTACTTGTTTTTATCAGTTTCTTATATGCTAAAGTGATATGACTTTTAATCAAATATGTAAAAAAAATAATTTTAATTTAAAAAATAGAAAAATCATTATCATTTTAATCTTATGTTTTCAATCTTTCAATTAATTAATTTTTCTGAATTACAATTCAACACATTAAAAAATTAAAAATGTTTCCAACAAAAATATATTTTATTATCTTTGCATTGACAATCCAATATCATAGAACTTAGGATAAGTATATTAACCATGGAGGAAACTCCGTAGTTAAGCGCGCTCGAGCTGGAGTAGTACGCATCAAGCAGAGTGGGTTTAACCATGGAGGAAACTCCGTAGTTAAGCGCGCTCGAGATGGAGTAGTACTGGGATGGGTGACCTCCCGGGAAGTCCCGGTGCTTCACCTCTGTGTGCATCACCTAGATCCAATGAGTGCTAAGTGTTCCATTCATTCTCATGAGAGATGGGTTCGTGTGAACCAC
>MU223709.1:655706-683825 GCA_018584345.1 Thuja plicata | reverse complement strand
CTGTCAAAGATCATCGGTGTTATCGCTATCAATCTATCAATTTCAATTCAATAGTGTTGTTCATTATTGTCAATACTATTTCTGATTATCATTTTGGGAACATTGTCAAAGATCATCGATGTTTCCCAATTGCAATCTTATGATGCCATCAAAGTTCATTGGCGCTTTTCAATCATTTCCAATCATCATTATCCGGGCGCATTGTTGAAGATCATCGATGCCTCGTGATTTTCCTAAACTATTCTGGAACCCTCAGAATTAACCCTAAACCTTATCAATATTATCAAAATCCTTCCAATTCGACATCAATATCTTCAATTTGACCAATAACCCACTAATTTCCCCCTTTGGATGAATAACCCATATTTTATCCTAAGTTCTAATTGAATAAATAAACAAACTTTATTTATTCCCCATTTCCCTAAGTCTCCAATAATTAATTAATTTATATTAATTAATTAGCTAATTTCAATTTATGGGATTTTATAATTTAATAAATCTAATTTGATTTTGAGGAATAATTGAGAATATTGAATTATGGATTTGATTAAAGATTCATAATCTCACCTAAATATCATATCCCTTAATTGAGGATTCTCATCCCTATTAAGTTGCTTCACAAATATTTTCAGTATCTCCTCAATATCTCTCCCCCATTTCATGCTTCCAAGCATCTCACCAACCAAAAACTGCATTTATGCAAGGATTTTGTGCAATCTCACCTAAATGTCTCTCATTTTCTATAAAATGGGATGCATTCCTCTCATTCAAGGTTAACCATGGGATTTTGAGAAAAACCTCAAGATCACTCATCTCCTAGTAATTCTCATTATCAATCCAAGCTTTCAAGTTCTTTGTGCAATTGTGTTTGTCAAAGAGAAACATATCAACCTCTATGGAGAAGAAAGGAGACCATTAGAACTACATTTGAAGGGAGTTTTCCTGTGTTATATTGCATATATTTTAACTCTTGTTTCAAATGGTTTTAATGTTAGATTAGTTAGGGTAGCATATTGTTTAGGGTTTGTGGTTACCTAGATATTCTTCTAACCCCTTTTCTGGTCTAGATATTCTTCTAACCCCTTTTTTTACATAAATGATGAAATTTTTTGTGTTTTTGTGTCTTTTTCAGGTTCTAGAAGAGAGCTGCGCAAGTGGTCACTGTACTTGCACAGGTGGTCACTATTTTTGCGCAGGTGGTTAAGTCCTGTGTAGGTGGTACCCAAACCTATGCACTTGGAGCCCAGAGCTGTGTAGGTGGCTACTTAGTTGCACAGTTGGTCACACGGGATGCTCCTTTAGGGTTTAGGATCATTTCTTGAGGGTTTAGGAAGCCATTCTGCATTTAGGGGTTCCTCTATTTTTTTTCTCTACTTTCAAGTTAAAATAAACCCTAATCTATTCCAATGAACCCTAAGTTTGGTTAATGAGCTCTAATGTGGTAAATGAACTTCACACTTTCATTTTCAAAGCCTAAAATGAACATGCACATTTGTATTTGGGTTCCTAAAATGAATCTCCTCTAGTCTAGGGTTTCATGCTATCAAACTTGTTCAAATTTTAAGGAACTTGCAATCTAGTCTAACTAGGGGTGGAAATGGACTATTTCATGCAAAGTCAAGTTGTTTGAGTTGTCAATGGGTTTAAAATGAACATGCATATCTGATTTGGGGACTTAAAACAAACTCTAACATAGTTTAGGATCAAATGCAGATTTAGTCCTTGAGGTGTTCCTAAACTATTTTCATATATATGCAACCTAGTTAGGGTTTCAATTTTATTTCAAATCTTTGCAAATCAACATAAATGACATGATTAATGAACCCTAGCTATGTTTCTGATGTTTTTGCATGTTTAGATGTTGAGATAAGTTCTATTTTTATAAGTTTTGAGTCATTTTTAGGCTTCTGATCAGTTGCTGTGCAGGTGGTCACTGTTCCTGCGCAGGTGGTCAGAAACTGCGTAGGTAGTTTCCCTGATGCTGTGCAGGTGGTCACTGTTCCTGCGTAGGTGGTAAAAATGATGCTTTTCAATGTTATTTTTGGATTTTTGCATTCCTATACTTGTTTCTGCACTTAGATTACTTGATTTTGGTGTTACTGATGAGTTTGTGCAGCGTTATGGAAATCGTGGGATGAAGACTAAATCATAAAACTACTAATGATTTCAAATGCAGGACATTTTGTAGAAGACATTGTGTTTTCCCAAACTCTCGTGCTTGCTTTTTTGTAGTTAGAAAACACTTCACTTTGGTGCTTGAAATGAACCTTTTTCTTTCATGTGTCTAATGTGTTTTATAGATTGTAAAACCCTAAGAATCATATGAGCGTATCCTCTCCCCTCGCCTTCATGGATCTTGGGTGAAAGAGAAACTTATATCATTCTTATAGAGCAGCTACCTCCCAAGTGCTTTAGTAGAGCCAGTGAGAGTGGATGCCCAACCGGTGATAGGCTACAACCAAGCCCATCGAACCGGGATACAAATATGCCATTGTGATTAATCTCTCAATGGACAGGTGTTGAATGCATTATATTGGGAATAAGATCTCCCTTAGTACCCTTGTGGTGCGTTAAAACCTATAGAACGTAAATTTTGTAGGCTAGGAGGCCTCCATAATAGAGCTAATATGCCGCATGTATAATAACCCGAATGGATGCCCTTATTAAACACCATGTTGTAGTAGCCAAAAAACTTCTATCTATTGGTGTGGAAGGTCAGAGACCAACTAAGATGCCCCACACTTTTGCGGCTATTAGTCGAGACAACAATCCCTTGGGAAGTGATGTACCTTGGGAGTTGAAGCTTAGAGTGCCTGAGAAGTGAGTGCACATGCAAGGAGGAGCCTATGCCTCCAAGCTTCTAGGTTGTTCGCTATTAGTAAGCGTGGCTAAACTTTGGTTCAAGTGGGGATTCAACAGATACTGTCCTTGCTATCCTTAGGAAGTGGTGTGTTTGTTCATTTTACAATAGCCATTCTGAATGATGTGTCTTGTGTGGGTGCTCAAACCTTAATGAAATGAAGACATCTTAAAAACACTCTCCTTAAACAACACTTTTTCCAAATCAATCTTCAAGAACAATCAAATGGTCACAACAAACCTTGTCTTTTTAGTAAACATATGGAAACTTGAAATTTTCACTTGGAACCTTTTGGCATGCTTGATAGCCTTCATATTGTATATTCATGACCTAATATCCTTGCATTGTGCATTTCAAAAATTCCTTGCATCATAGACTTCATTGCAACCCTCATTATAGTCCTTTTGCATAAGTCCTAGGTGTTGTGCTTCATTCTTTGTGAATTTCTGTTGATACTTGGAGTTATCAATAAAATTTAGGATTTGGTCTTTGGCAAACTGGATTAGATCAGAGATAGGGCATTCTTGGATGGTCAAAGATTGAAGGTCAATATAGGACATTACCTTATCAGAAATGTTATAGGGCAAACCTTCTAAATACTTAGTCTTTGCCATGTTGATCTGGTCTTCATTGTTTAGCTGATATAGCATTTTTCTGAAATTGTTAGAATATTCATAGAAATCCTTCAAATCACAACACTTCATCTGTAAGATGTCCTTGATTATTCTGTCACACTTGTTAGTCAACTCTAGACAGAATTCATTAACTATCTTAGTCATTAAACAGTTAATTGGTACTAGTTGAATCTGTTGTTGCACTGTTTGGCCAGTTAGTGGATCTACCACAGCTTGTGTAACAAACTTTTGATATATAGCAGAATTTTTAGCTTGAATAGTTTTACTATTCCACCAGGCACGTACTATTCCCCATAAGTAATTTTCTACAAATTTACAGGTATTTTCATCATTTGTACCTGACAATGTTCCTATAATCAAGAAAGTGTTGATCCAACTTTCTATCTTTTGCTTAGGATCTATGTCATTGTCAATATCTAAATACCATGGCTGAATGTTGTAGCTTATTCTCATCATTAAGAAATGTTATTTTATAGAGCGCTTCTCTGGTGCTTGTAGAGAAGTGGGAAGTACTAGTGCTATCTGGGAAGACTACTTCTCTTGGTTAACTAACCAATCTAATGAAGTGGATAGATCTTCTAATGAATGATCTACAATAGCCAAATTGTTAACTAGAGCATCATGGTTTTGATGATTATGCTCTACATGTGCAACTGCTATCTATATAGTGTCCCCATTTTGATGGAGGTTGTTCAGTATTTGCTCAAATTATATCTTAACCTTACTCAAGAATCTTTAATATCTATTATCCCAGTGTGGCTTTCCACAATAATGTTACCTAACTTTTGTACATTTGAATTTGTTAGGGCTAAATAATGTTTAACTGAAACTACATCTTTACAAAGATCATCTATGTTCTACTACAGATGATCACAAAATTTTGAAACATAATTACTCTATTTGAATTCTTTAGAGGGTTCTTTTTGTTCAGTACTCTTAGGCTGAAAGGCATACTGAAACATTGATATAGTGCCATGTTCTCATAGCCTTCTTGCATACATAGCTCATTTTTTAGATCCTCTTTAAAAAATTTGCAAACAATCCTAGAAAGTATCCAAATCATGGAACCTCTCTTTATGATGTTGAAAATAGGCTCTTGACTTGATCCCCCTTTTTGCCAAATTTCAAACCCCCTATTCTTATCAATTTGGTCTTATTCCACCTTTGTTATGATGGATTTGACCTAAGCCTTTTTATCAAACTTGTCCTTTGTTCCAAAAATCCAATCCTTTCAAGTCAAGAACCTTATTCAACCTCATAAGGTTATGCTCCTAGATTTTTCTCCTTTCAAAAGATTAATTGTTAAAGTCCAAAAAAGCCAAAAACACAGTTGCATAAACCTTAGCTTGCATTTGCATAACTTCCTTGCATTTCCAAAGTTGCATTTCAAACTTGCATTTCAAAAATTTCAAAAATTCCAAAAAAAAATCTTGCATTTGCATATAGTAATCATGCTAGTTTTTACAAGGTCTCAAGCATCCAAGGGGCAACAAGATCCTCCTTTACCTATGTTTACGTCACAACCATAATCATAATTACCTTTTGATCCAAGACAAGGTGTTGCTTATCATGATCAAACTGACCTAATCAACATGCAACAATTGGAAGGAGTGCATCAAACCTTTAATGACCCAAGACATGTCACCTTACCTCAAGAGCCTACTTCAAGCAATGACCTATGCAATATGGGATATCATTCCAATGATTCCCCAAACTTTGGCACTATTCAGTGGGGACCTCCCCCAAAATTTGACCCAATCTTTGTACCTATGCCACCTGGCCAAGGTAGTGTTCCTCCTACACTTGAGGAGGAATGCCAACGATTTTCTCAAATCAATCAAGTCCAACCTAATCATTTGTAGCAACAACCTATGCCAAACATGGATTATGGATCTTATCAACCTCCACGACCACCACCAGATAATCAAGATCAAGGTAATGCCTCAAGTCCCTCTTCAGATTCTGGTGACTCACATGGGATATTTTCTTCCTTCAAAGATTTACCTATAGAGGAAATTGATGAGGCCATTAAGAACAAGAAAATTCAGCAGACATTAACATACCTTATGACTTGAGATTTGCGATGGTATATTAAAGTGATTCAGAAGACAAATCCTCAACTATTTTTGGAACATCAAACTCCTCCATCATCTACTTTGGAAGAGAACCAAGCCCAAGTGGTGTGGGATAGAGAAAAGCGAGAACAACCCTTCGATGAGTTAGCTATGGAGCTAACACAAAAATGATAGCAAAATGATTTACCTGTCAATATTCCCCCAAGGGAAAAATATATACCATTGGATAATCCTTTATTTGAAGAAGACGCACTCCCTCCTCTCGAGACGGTGGATGCTACACAAATCCCTAAGAAAGGTCCTAAAATAAAATGGAGGATTGATTTAAAGAATCACTTACCAAAAGGATCAAATGAGACATTCACATTTCCTTGGGGCATGCCAGATGTACCCCCTTTTAAAGAAACACAACCAAGTGGTCCTCCTTTGGTAGCACATACAACATTCCTAGGAAACACTTCAAATGCAACAATGTCCAAAGGACCATTTAATGAACAACCATGGGTACCCACTTTTGATGTATCTAATGCAACTATTGCAACTATACCAAATCCATTTTAAGATCAAAAGAAAAAGAGCCTTGTGGATATTACACCAATTCCACCTAAGGTGACAGAACCACCACAACAAGTGCAATAAGCCCAAGTGGCTCAACAAGCACCACCTATGGATGTAGTGCAACCAGCGTAAGCCCAATTTGCAACCCAAGTTAACATGATGTCTCAAGCACAAAAAAAAAAACATAAGACTGCAAATATTGATGGCATACTTGAACCACTTGGATTTCAATAAGCTAATAACATGTAACAACCAACAATGCTGATTGGTCAAGAATCTCATCCTGCTGTACAACATGTGCAAGGTTCAAAGGTGCAACAAATGCACCCACAACAACAACAACATACCCAACAATATGTACATCAGCAGAAACATGCTCTCCAACAACAATATGTATAGCAACAATAGCGTGCTTTACAACAATAATATTTACAACAACAACATGCTTTACAACAACAGTATGCTCAACAAAAAAGACAACAACATGTTCAACAACAACAACAACAACAACATGTTCAACAACCATATGGTAAGCAGCAACAAACACATGTTGCACAACAAAAAAATGTGTCACAACAACCACAACATGGGGCGCAAATTCAACAACAACAATATGCACCCCAATATCAACAACATGTTTCCCAGCTGTATTATACAACATAAGGTCAGCAATACAATCCTCCACCAATAAATCAACAACATGTGGAAGATCACCAGCAACATGCCCGACAACATGTGGCATCAATCCATGACATATCATCTGAATCGTCAGACTCAGATCAGGCCTCATAATATAGTTGGCATTCAAAGGCTTCTAGGCAGACACATCATTATAATAAATGTAAAAAGGCAGTGAAGCCTTCGCAGAATGAAGAAATGCTCCAACAAATCCAACGCTTGTAGAAGCAACTAAATGATATGCAGTTCAAGGACACAAAGACACTCTACACAAAATGAGACCTGTGTCCTAATCTGTTCGATCCAAGCATTTACATGCCTCCTTTTCCCAATAATTTTGACGTACCCAAGTTTGAGAAATACAAAGGGAAAGGCAATCCAATTGATCACATTCATTAATTTTACACATCTTGCATCGAGGTTAATCATGATGACATGTATCTCATGCAACTCTTCCCTCAAAGCCTTGGAGGTCAAGCAATGGAGTGGTACTCTAAACTACCTGGCAATATCAGATCTTGGAAAGAACTAGCCGACAAATTCATCTCTTATTTTGTGTTCAACATATCAAGTGAGGTTATGCTAACTGAATTATGCACAACCTAACAAAAGGTTGGAGAATCCTTTATGACCTTCCTATTGCGATGGAGGAATTTAGTGAGTCAATGTCCTTTTGATGTGCCAGAAGAACAAAAAATTCTATTATTTATCCAAAATTTGGTACCTGAGATGATGCATGAGCTCAAGATTAAACAACCAAGTACAATTCAAAAGCTCATGAAAAAGGGAATTGGCATTGAAGATGCTCTTATTGAAAAAGAAGTATTAAAAATCAACAAGGACAATCAAACTGCGAGCACTTCCAGTGACAAGCCAAAATTTTGGTCTTGAAATAAAAATGTCACAAATGATGACATTGTTGAGGCATGGATAGTTAATGCGACACAGAAAAAAGTGAGTCTCAAGGGACCTACTGCAACCAATACATAGACAATGACTCAAGCACCGCCTCCAGCACCAGCTCCAACACAACCTCAAGCACAAATGAACGATAATCGGCAGTGTCGACCACCGAGGAATAGAGATGGACCACAAAGACAATTCACACCATTTGGTGAGCCACTCCATTTGGTCCTACAATAGTTATTGCAAAAAAATTACATTCAATTACCCAAGCTTTGTGATCCCCCAGTAGTGAAACCCCCTTGGTTGGACAACAACAAATATTGTGATTATCATCAGACAAAGGGACACAAAACCAATTCTTGCTACCAATTAAAACACAAGGTCCAAGACCTTATTGATGAGGGTGTGATTGAAGTTGAACCCATGGTGGGATATTCCAACACTGACCACACTATTTTCACAAACCCCTTGGTTGATCATGAAAAGGGGAATGCCTCTACATCAAATTCAAATTCCAAGAACAATGTCAATTACACTCGGACCAACCATGACTATACCATCAATTGTTTCTTTAAGGCTGATTCATGTGTGTCCACTCTAACCTTCCAGGATAATAAGGATAGTCACCCTCAATGCATAGTCACTACGTTTCATACTAAGATTACTGTGCTTGGCGCACCATCCTAACCCAAGGTACCTTCATATTACAACCTTGTTGACTAGTTGGGTAAGACCCCTGCCTTGATATCAATCCTTGATTTTCTGCGCACATCCCCTCAACACAAGGAAGTCCTTGACAAAGCTTTGAAAGAGTCCACTATTCTGACCGACATTGACACTAACCAGTTTAAAGCCACGATGGGGCACTTCTCTACATCCCAGCATGTCACATTTTCCAAAGATGATGTTCCACATGACCGGCTTGGCCATAATGACCCTCTCCATCTGGAAGTCTTTATCCATAATGCCATGGTCTGGCAATTCATGATAGATGGTGGAGTAGGGCTTAACATCTACACTTTGAAGGTTATTCTTGATCTTGGTTACAATGAGAGTGACATTGATCCTTCCATGAGAATCACAAAAAAGTCCTATGATGACCCTGAACGTCCCTCTAAGGGAGTCATCATCCTGCCATCAGAATTGGTCCCATTACTGGAAACACATTGCTACAAGTCCTGGATCTTGACTTTCCCTATAACATGATCTTAGGATGCCCATGGGTCCATGCCATGAAGGTGGCTCCCTCTATGTACCATCAATGTATGAATTTCTTTCACAAGGGAGTTGAAATCACCATCCTAGGTGATCCTAACCCTTTTCAATTTTTAGCTAATCTAAGAGAAGTGTTTTCACAATAGGTGCCTACCAAGAACAAAGCCACTTCATCCAATTCCTCCAAATATGATGCAGCCACCCTTGAAAAAATGATCAAAGGAAAGCTGAAGATTGAAGATAAAGGGTGTGGAGAGTATACCATGGCACAAGATTTTCATATTGGGAAGCTTCCTCTCTCCCCGAAGTCTTATGGAAAAACAAAGTTATTACAAGCACAACCACCCAAGACTATCATGAAGGTTATGCCCTCACCTACATTCACTCTATGGGGAGGTTTGCATGAAGAACATGTTTATGACAATGCATCCAGCTAGATTTTCCAAGATCAACAAAAACAAGAACAGGAGCCCACTGAGATTCCCATTGAAAGATACAGACCCGGGTTCATACTCATGCAGAAAAAAGGATATGATGGCCATAGTGGCCTTGGAGTACACAAACAAGGAATTGTTGAACCAATTTCTACAAAAGGCCACCCCCTTCATCTAGGCATTAGATTCAAACCATTACAAATTGGCTCTTCAAATGCCAAAATGGCCTCATGTGAAAGCGTAGAGGTTTCAAATGATGAAAAGGCATCTGAGGATCCCCATTCTGAGTACACTACCAATTCAAATGAGTGGGAATGGAACACTTGTACTTCTATTCCTTATGAGCTTGACCATTTCTTCCTTGACCCTGTAGACCTTCTTATGGTAGACAGACATGTTAATACAATTCCCCCTCCTCTGGTAACCAATCCTGATCTGTGGTCTAGAATTTTCTAGGATCCCAGTCTTGAACCTTCAATGCATGAAGTCTCTAACTCTAAAGACACTAATATTTACATCTTTGCCATTACCTCTAGCCCTGAAAACATCTATGCCACTAACAATGACATCCCCCTAGTCTACCTTGAGCTTATTGACTGGGACGAGCAAGGACCACTGAGCTTGGATTTCTTCGAGAATGACAAAGCAATAGCAGAATCCTTTGAGCTCTAAGAGGGCATACCATCTACTGACCACAAAAGAGGATTCTCCATTGACCTTGTTGCTACAACATATCTAGGGGAGTCAACTCTGTCTTCCAGTTACAAAATTGAAAATAATAAAATCAAAAAAGAAAAAAATAAAAAGAATAGGTCCTCTGGTGAAAACTGAATGGTGCCAATTGAACATGAAAAAGTAAAAACAAACGATGTATCTAAGGGTGAAAACCTCTCTAAGGTGCCTGAGGATGGAAGACTAGACATACCCCCTCCAAAGGAGAAGTCGGAATTACTCATTGAAATGACCAAGGAAATTAACTTGGGAACACCAAACAACCCCAAGATCATACATTTTGCAGCATCACTTTTGCCAGAAGAGAAGGATGAGTTTGTCAGATTCTTCCTTGAGCACCAGATCAACTTTTCCTAGTCATATGCTGACATGCCTGGCCTGGATCCTGATCTAGTTCTTCACCACCTCCCTCTGAAGCCAGGTGTGAAGCTAGTAAAATAGAAGTTAAGAAAAATGCATCCCCAAATAGCTCTACTAGTAAAAATAGAATTGAAGAGGCTATTGGATGTAGGATTTATCAGACCTAATGATTACGTAGACTGGATTTCCAATCTGGTTCCTGTTAGCAAGCACACTAGGGGCATACAGATATGCACTGATTTCCATGATCTAAATAAGGAATGCCCTAAAGATGATTTTCCTCTGCCTGACATCGACATGATTGTTGAAATGACTTCTAGTTACAAGATGTTGTCATTGATGGATGGCTTCTCTAGTTACAACCAAATTTGGATTGCTCCCGAGGATCAAGCCAAGATAGATTTCACTTGTCCTTGGCAAACCTATTGCTGGAATGTCATGCCCTTCAACCTCAAGAACATTGGAGAAACTTATCAATGGGCAATGACCACAATATTCCATGACTTTATGCACATCTTAATGGAAGACTATGTTGACGACCTCCTCTACAAATATACAACCAGGAAAGATCATTTGAGTATTCTAGCCAGAATCTTTGAAAGAATGGAAGGGTACAAAATCTGCTTGAATCTCAAAAAGTGTTTTTTTGGAGTTGTTTCTAGCAAACTCCTAGGCTATATCATCTCTCAATGAGGTATCGAAGTGGACCTAGAAAAGGTGCAAGCCATTTTAGAAATGCCTCCACCAAACACTCTAAGGAAGCTGAGAAGTCTACAAGGAAAACTACAATCTATCCATCGGTTTATTGCACAAATTACAGATAAATGCCAGTCATTTCAAAATCTATTGCATAAGGGTGTGACTTTCCATTGGAATGAAAAATGTGAACACTTGTTCCAACAACTGAAAGATTATCTATTGCATCCACCAATCTTGATGCCTCCCATTCTAGGGAAGTCATTTCTCTTGTACATTTCTACCATAGAAACTGCATTAGGTGCTCTTCTTGCACAAAACAATGAAAAAAGGATGAGAAAGATCTATTTATTACATCAACATAACTTTGGTTGGATATGAATTAAACTATTCACTCATTGAACGAGCTTGTCTTACTGTGATTTTTGCCACACAAAAGTTAAGACATTACATGCTACACCAGAAAACCATGCTCGTGTCCCAGATTGATCCATTGAAGTATCTCTTAGGAAAATAATATCTCACGGGTTGCCTCACCAAATGGGTCATTCTACTAAGTGAGTTTGACATAGAATGTGTGGACAGAAAAGCAATAAAAGTCCAGGTGATAGTGGATCAGCTCGCAGAGGCACTAGTCCCTTATGATCACCCATTACTTTCATAATTCCCATATGAGTCCATTTTTCTCTTCACTAAATCTAATGAGTGGCAACTCTACTTTGATGGCTCACACACTCAGCATGGATCAGGGTCATGCATCATGTTTGTCACCCCGCAAGGTGATGTCATTCCAAAATCTTACAGAATCACATTTGCATGCACCAACAATATCACCAAATATGAGGCACTGGTCACTGGACTTAAACTTGCTATTCAATGGAAAATACAACACCTCAAGGTGTATGGTGATCCTCAATTGGTCATTCGCCAGGTCATTGATGACTATGAAACTAAGGATGAAAAGCTAGTACCTTACAAATAGTTGGCCAACCTCAAGGAGCAAATTGTCACAATCATCTTTTGCCAACTTCCACAGGTACATAACAAACAAGCAGATGCTATGGCCACTATTGCATCTATGATCGACATGCTAAATAATGAAGAGAGATGAGAATTTCTCATTGAGAAGCTATTGCTCCGACATTCAACATTCCACAATCCAAGCTCATGTGTGACATTGTTGGTCACAATTCCCCCTAGTATCAAGATGTCTATAGTTACATACATGCCTAGATATTACCCCTTGCCTTATCCCAGAACAAGTGTCAAGCTCTTATCTGTCAAGCCTCCCATTATGTCATCGTTGGTGATACCCTTTATAGGAGAGCCTATGACCAAACCATCCTTAAATGCCTCGATTCATGAGAGACTGACACTGCCTTACATGAGGTCCATGATGGTATTTGTGGTGGACATTTCAATGGTTTGAGTCTCACCAAGAAGTTGGTTTGAGTAGGATATTATTGGCCTACCATGGAGAAAGATGCTCATAAATTTTCTAAGAAATGTTACAAGTGCCAGATTCAGGGTAATTTGATTCATGCTCTGGCACAGGATCTACAGCTAGTGGTTTCTCCATGGCCCTTCTCTCAATGGGCATTTGACCTTGTATGGAAGATCACACCCCTATCTTATGATGGCCATAAGTAGATCATCACGGCCACTGAGTACTTTACCAAATGGGTGGAAGCTATCCCCATGACATACATCACCAACAAGAAAATTTCTAGATTCATCCTAAATTATATCATTTGTCGTTATGGAGTTCCTCTAGCCATTATTACTAACCATGGTAGTCCATTCTAGAACAAGGATGTTACCCATCTTTGTGAGAAATTCAAAATCTGCCATGGATTTTCTAGAATCTACTACCCGCAAGGCAATGGCCAAGCAGATGCATCTAACAAAACCATCATTAAGATCCTGCAAAAGAATGTCAATGATGCTGGCCGCGATTGGAACTTACAACTCAACCCAACTTTGTGGGCCTACAAGACTAGCATCCGCACCCCCACTGGTGCTACTTTGTACTTTCTTTTCTATGGCGCTGAGGCCATATTACCCCTTGAGGTTGAAATCCCTTCATTAAGAGTATCCTTACAAGGCATTGTTAATGATGAAAAATATAGAGTTTCCAGATTACATGAGCTCAAGATGCTTGATGAGCGGCGATAAACCATCTTGGTACACTTGCAAGCCTACCAGAACCGTCTCAAATGGAGTTACAACAAGAAGGTCTGAGCTCACCATTTTGAGATCGGAGACTTAGTTCTAAAGATGAATTACAAGACCCAGCCACACAAAGAGAAGGATGGAAAATTTGAACCAAATTGGGATGGCCCATACATAGTCACAACATCATATGGGTTTGGAGAGTATCAGCTTGCAACACCGGAGGGAGAACTATTTCCAGAGGCACTGAACAACATGCACCTCCCTAAGTATTATGCATAATTTCTGAAAAAAGTACAAAAAAATTACAAAAAGTTCCAGAAAAAAGTACAATTTTTTTTTTTTGAAAAAGGTTCTGAGAAAATATAAAAAAAAATCAAAAAAGAGAAAAAAGAAAAAAAATCAAAAAAAAAAAATGGTTGCCTTGATGAAAACCTGGCAAACAGGCATCTTGGCACGCAAAAATAGAAATGAAGATAAAAATCACATCCAATAGTGAAAACCTGGCAAACAGGTGCCACGCATAGTAAGTTGTTGCTCCATTGTCTATCATGGTTCCACTTGATATCCTAATGTACTTTCTTGTTCACATCTTTCAGTTTGTATTGACCCTAGTGCCCCTTTATGGCCTATAACTGGTTGATCTTCTTTGTCTTCCCCTTGGTATACCCAGTCTATCTATCCTTTTGGCCTCTATATATAGCCTCTTTATTGTCTGGGGGCAGATTCCTGACACTAAGCGTATTTGAATTTAGATTCAAACTGGGGGCAAGACCTTGCGCATGGTTTACCCATGAGATTCCTCGACTATCCGATTCTGGAGATAACACATTGTAAATATCTTAATGACCTGAAAAAATCCTAAAAATCTAAATAATCAAAAAATTCCAAAAAAATGAAATGATTTCCTGAAAAAATTACTAAAAATTATATAATGTCCTGAAAAATTACTAAAAATTATATAATGTCCTGAAAAAATTGCTAAAAATTCAAAAATGATCCTGAAAAAGACCAAAAAAATTCAAATATTTCAAATATCCTAAAAATTGCAAAATCTTTTCAAAAACCTGCAATAAATTTGTACATACCTGTCTTCTTTTTGTGAATCAAACATCATGTTTGCCGATATCAGTGGCAAAATCATCAAATTGGTGCTTAAAGAAATCATATGCGATTTGAATCATTATGACTCAGCATTCAATCTGTTTGGAATGTTCAATCTTTCAACCTTTGCTATCAATCAATCTGTTCAAGCTATCAATCAGTTCTCAAATCAATCAATTTGCAAATCTAAGCTATCAATCAACAAACATTTAATGCAAGTAACAAAAGATTAGATGGCTATTGGCTCACATTCTTTCATGAGTATTTTTGATTTTCTTTTTTGATCATGTTCCTATGCTACTTGATGATATTATTTGAACTTATGAGAGTAGCCGGGATGGTTCATGGCTAGTTGCTTTCACTTTATCTTTTTTCTGCATGTTGATGATCTCATGAAATTTTGGGGCATGTCTGCTACATGGTTTTGAGATAGAGAAGATCATCCTTTGTTTGCATTGTGTTTGTTCATGCAAAAAGGATGACTTTGCACTCTGGCTTTTTTTCCATGATGCGCCGTATCTGCTTTTGCAATATCAAAATAAGCTCTTAACACAAATTACACTTTGAAAGCGCACTTCTTTCTACTAACATTTCTTCATCTAATTTCTGCTTTCTACTAACAATTCTTCAGTCAGTCCTCGCAGTCACCTTGGTCTAGTACTCTGGTATGTAAAAAACAAGTGCATCCTGCATACATGCATTCATAAACTTGAAAAACAACAAAAACATGTGCATTTTTGCATTCATTCATTTATGTATGAGAAAAATTTCAAACATACATTTACATTTTGCATTTCATACATTTCAAAAATAAAAAGACAAAAACATTATTGCATCCATAACAAATATCATTGCGTAACAAAGGCAATACATTACAATACATAAGCATCATCATATAAACAAGAAAGAAAAGAATATACATAAGAATCCATCCTGTGCATCATCAAGTAGCTGCATATCATATATCAATGTCTCAAAAAAGTATTAGAGTACAAAAATCAAGGTGTCTATATACACTAAGGCCCACGGGCTCATAATCATATCACATGTCTATCAAAATTGTACCTCTGCTAGAGAGACCTCCTGTCACCCCTGCTCTCTTGGTCCTCCTGATCCTTGTCCGGCCTAGAAGATGAGGCTCCCCTTGTCTGATGCCCTGTCTATCGTGATCTTGGTAGCCTCCTCGGTCCCAACACTCCCCCACTGCTCTGTGTCCTACAGGAGTGTGATCTTCTAGATGATGCTCTGTAACTTGGTGCCCATTAATCCTGTGGCACATCTCACTCATACGCATCTCGTCAGTACCTATTCTCCTCCTAGGCATCCCCTAGCATTCCTTCAATATCACGCACACCTACATCTCTGATGGAACTAATAAATTGGTGTGCCTCCTCCTACACACTTTGTGCTCTGACAATAGATGCATCCCTCTCTGCTATCAACTTGTCCATCTATCCTGTGAGTGCTGATCACTCAACAATCCATGATGCATGATCTATATCCCATGTAGCTCTATCTTTATCTCTCTCCAGTATCAATCTATCTATCTGACTCATAAGTTCTGTGATGCGCTGTTGCTGCTCCTCCAACCTGTCATCAGGACCCTGTGGTGGCTCATCCCTATCCTTATTTATCTGCATTGGCATATCATTAAGATCCCTATCCTCATCATCATCATCATCATCATCATCATCATCATCATCATCATCATCATCATCATCATCATCATCATCATCATCATCATCATCATCATCATCATCATCATCGTCGTCGTCATCATCATCATCATCATCATCATCATCATCATCATCATCATCATCATCATCATCATCATCATCATCATCCCCGTCTGACTCCTCCTCTTCATCCCCCTCATCCTCATCCTCCTCCTCAGTGCTCTCAGCTCTGGGCACCCACACTCTTGGTATTGCCACATCCAGATCTGTCAGAGAAATTGGCTTGTGGTGAGCAAACCATCTGTCATACTTATCCATTTTCCCTACGTATGCCATAACTACATCTGCTCCCCATGGCCTGGGTTGTAACTGCGTGAACTCTAAATAGGCCACCTGAGGCCTGAATGCTTCACCCCATGTCTTGGCCTCGACCCTCATTCTAGAAAACAACACTGTACCTTTTGAAACTCCTTGTATCTCTCCAAACTATCACCTGAATCACTCTAGGAGCTGCATCTCAATCACTGTATGACCCATAAAACACCTCCCAATGAGGTACCTCTCCTATATGCAGTAAGGCAAGTGATCTGTGTCATCATCCCATTTGGGGCAATCTTTGTATGGACACCATGTAAAATATCTCAGCACATCTATCTCATGACGAAAATGCAATGTGTATCCTAGTGGGCCCTGTACAAGTGCCACTCGGTAGCAATAAACATATGGAAAATCTGGTAAAACCACTCTCTAAGCAATCGGCCAAAACAAAACTATGTGCTTGTAGGCCCACACCTACATCAAGGTGATCCCCTTGCTGATCGATAATCCTCCTCGGTAAGCCAACTGATGGAGTTGATAGTACGTCATTGTGAGCATGCAAGGCACCCATGCAAACATTGTGCCCTCCATGATCATCTACTCCAACACTCTCCCCCAACCAGTGGGGAACCCATGAACTCATCTGTTAGGAACCAAGAGACATGCAATAACTCCACAAATAATAGCAATCAAACTATCATGCTACCTAGCCATGAGCTCCCATCTAATCTCATAATCCCAGATGTCCAGATCATCATCATCATCACTCTCAAACAACCAGTGTAATGCTAACCTCCATGTAGTAGGACTATACTTGGCCAGCTCACCATGAATCATAATCCTGAGGATGTGCCATACATCCTCAGATGTCACTATCGCCTCCCCTGTCAGCAGGTGGAAGGAACTGGTCTCTGAGTGCCATCGCTCAGCTAACGCTATGATCAACCCCTAATTTTCCCTAATCTTGGGAATATACATGATATAATAAAATCCTAATGAGGTGAGAATCTGCCTCTCATGTCCGCTCAACCTGTGGCATATGTCTAGACATGATGGTCTGCTCTCCTGTGTTTATGGAACTGGCAACTCCTCCTGCAATCACCATGCAACTTTGGTAAACTTTTTGCACTTTCTATTTCTTGTTGATTGACTTAGGACCCATTTTGACCTATTTTGACCTAATTTCTATGTTGTCTTAGGGTTTTGGCTAGTTTAGGGAAGTTTAGGGTGGTTTAGGAACCCCAGATCTTATTTTGAGGCCTATCTGACCACCTGCGCATGTTACCTTACCACCTACATAGAATGACCTCCCACTTACGCTGCCTATGTAGGTGGTCATCCCACCTACGTTGCCTATGCAAGTGGGCATGTGACCTATGCAGGTGACACATGTGAGCCCCTGCAAGGGTCGTTTGACCCCCATTTGACCCTCTAAATAGCCTAGAAAATCGTACAAAGCAAGAAACCACTAAGAGGATTTGATATACTCACCTCGGGTCCCGCATCGACCGGCCATTGGAAGCTACAAAATCATTCCCCGCACTGAATCTCCGCTAGCACTTGATCCATCTTCCTTGCTCCAGAGCTTAATTCTTCTAAATGAGAGAGTGGAAATGAGCTCCAAAACCCCTTTCAAGCCCTTTTATAGCCTCTTGGTTTCCTAGATGGACGTGCAACCCTTGCATTATGTATTGGTCATGATGACTTTTTCTTTTGACCTCTGATTTTTGATCTGATCATTACTATGGATCTATCTTGGCATTGTTGACAAATCGACCTATCACTTGCATTTTTTGGATGATTTCTCAAGTGGGCACCTATGTATCACATTATCACTGGGGCATATTTTAATGCTATTTTCTTCAGGATTCTTTGACACAATGCTCATAATCGCATTGTATCAAAGAAGGGAAAATTGTAGACACCTCAAAATGGTTCGAGCCTGTTGGTCTATGTGTTTTAACATTTTTTGCATCACAATCAAAATGTTGTTTTGTGACCTAATTATTCCTCTATGTCATGCATATGATCTTTATTGTATAGCAAAATTATGTCTCTCATTAATGATTGAATATTGCAAAATTGTTCAATTATTTACTAACAATTCTACTTTCTCTATCAAATCGATCATTTTCCAAATCATTTCAAAACCTTCCTAAACCGATCCTATTCGGTCCTAAACCATTTCAAAACCTTCCTAAACTGATCCTATTCGATCCTAAACCATCCCAAACATTCCTAAACTGATCCTATTTGATCCTAAACCATTCCAAACCATTCCAAACCTTGCTAAATCAGTTCAAATCTATCCTATTCTATTCCTAATCATTTGAAAAATTGTCTGGACTCATTTCTAACCATTCTAGGGCATTGTCCAAGATCATTGATGCCTAATCAACTCAATTTCAAACCAATCGATCAAACCCTAATTCCAATTCAATCAATCTTGTCATCATTTCAAGAGCATTGTCCAAGATCATCTATGCTTTGTATCCTTTCAATCAACCATTTGATAACACTATCTAAGATCATCAGTCTTATCACTATCAATCTATCAATTTCAATTCAATAGTGTTGTTCATTATTGTCAATACTATTTCTGATTATCATTTTGGGAACATTGTCAAAGATCATCAATGTTTCCCCATTGCAATCTTACAATGCCATCAAAGTTCATTAGCGCTTTTCAATCATTTCAATCATCATTATCTGTGCGCATTGTGAAAGATCATCTATGCCTCATGATTTTCCTAAACTATTCTAGAATCCTCAGAATTAACCGTAAACCTTATCAATATTATCAAAATCTTTCCAGCTCGACATGAATATCTTTAATTTGACCAATAACCAACTAATTTCCCCCTTTGGATGAATAACCCACAGTTTATCCTAAGTTCTAATTGAATAAATAAACAAACTTTATTTATTCCCCATTTCCCTAAGTCTCCAATAATTAATTAATTTATATTAATTAATTAGCTAATTTCAATTTATGGGATTTTATAATTTCATAAATCTAATTTGATGTTGAGGAATATTTGAGAATATTGAATTATGGATTTGATTAAAGATTCATAATCTGACCTAAATATCATATCCCTTAATTGAGGATTATCATCTCTATTAAGGTGCTTCACAAATATTTTCAATATCTCCTCAATATCTCTCCCCCATTTCATGCTTCCAAGCATCTCACCAACCAAAATCTGCATTTATGCAAGGATTTTGTGCAATCTCACCTAAATGTATCTCATTTTCTATAAAATGGGATGCATTCCTCTCATTCAAGGTTAACCACGAGATTTTGAGAAAAACCTCAAGATCACTCATCTCCTAGTAATTCTCATTATCAATCCAAGCTTTCAAGTTCTTTGTGCAATTGTGCTTGTCAAAGATCAACATATCAACCTCTATGGACAAGAAAGGAGACCATTAGAAATACATTTGAAGGGAGTTTTCTTGTGTTATCTTTCATATATTTTAACTTTTGTTTCAAATGGTTTTAATGTTAGATTAGTTAGGGTAGCATATTGTTTAGGGTTTGTGGTTACCTAGATATGCTTCTAACCCCTTTTCTGGTCTTACAATAATATAAGAGAATGTTTAGATATTCAAATGAGAAAAATATAGATAAATCAAATTTATTATATATGTTACTCTAATCTATAGAGACATAACAATTCTAAGTAGAAAATATTAATTATCAACTATATTAAAGCATTGAATGAGTAAAATATTTTTGTCATTTTAAATTTTTAACTATTCTAACTATTAACAAATCTTCAACAACACTTTTTCCATTAAATCCACTAACTAAAACATTATTTAAAATACAAATTTAGAATATGATAAAATTTACATAATATTTAAAAATTCAACATAAAATTACCTTAAAATATTATTGACATTCAAAAATGTCAGCACCACATTATATAAAAATTGATATTTTTATTGTTCAACATAATATAATTTACTTCAAAATATTTGGTACAGTTCTCAATAGAATGATACTATCATGTTATGGTCTACCTTCCTTGGTAGTGATGTTTTGATATCTATTACAATCTATTGAAACATCAAAAGTGAACATAATAATTCTAAAATAAAACAAAATAGAAGTTGCATATTTTGTTCTAGACCAATATTAAACTATATAATAATTGAGTAGATTAAATGCACATCTCAACAATACCAAATTATAATAAAGAATTAGCAATTATATTTTACACTCTTTTTTATCTATTTAAAAATATTGCTAAATTTTATCTATCACAACCCTCAATAAAATGTGGTGAATATTAGTAAGAAATGTCTGCAAATATTATGTGGGCTCGTTAACATTGACTTTAATATTTATTTATTTTAATTTAGGGTCCATAGTTATAGAATAAAGTTGAATACACCTTTAAAACTATCAATTATGACATCAAGCACATAATTAAAGAACACTAATGAAAGTTTTCTAGTCTCTCTTGAGTTTAATATCTATTTTTTTGGAGTATGATATCACTAAAGGGAGGGGGTGGTGAATTAGTGATATAACACTTTAGTATCAATTTTTAATCCAATATTATAATATTTACTCAAATTGAATAAAGAGAGATAGAAAGACAAATGAAACATGAACAAAGAATATGACACAAGATATGCCTTGAGTGGAAACCCTCTAGGGGAATAAAACCACTTGACTCACCTCACTGACTTATGTCCAAATATTTTTTTACAATGAATCATTGGATGTATACAATGTCTCACTAACAATGCTATTGCATTGATAGTCCTCTTTTTTTATGCCTCACTAGCTTCTCTTCTCTTACAATTTCTAATTCATACAGAGTTAGAGAATCTGATCAAGCATAGTGATCATTATCTTATACAATACATTCTTGAATACAAATTAATGTTTTGTATCAAACAATGAATCATACAAGATTAGGACAACTATGAACTTAGTCAAAGATTTATGATCATGTAACTGATGTGCACAATAAAAATAAGGAATGTTTCATATAGATCTAATAAATCTTTCTCTATATCAAACAAATCTCTTATGTGATAATAAAATAGCATTCCATTTTGATAAATTGCAATGTAACTTCTATGTAAAACCTATTTACAATTTATCACAAACTAGCTTTGATTGTGTCTCAAAAACTTGTCATTTTCCTTTAATGAATCATATAATAATGTGCATTTGTGTTTCTGATCAAACTATTTGATTATCCTTTACAAAAACTGATTAAATTTCACAATCAAATTCCTTAGTACATGAATTTTTTTTATCTCTATTTTGAAAATCAGAATATTAAAGTCTTTGTGTTCCACATAATATGTATTATCATCTATTATTAAGTCTCGCTCCATATGTATAAACTCCTAACAAAAATTTATTACCACACAAGTAACTTTAACTCATGACTAGGGTTACAAATAAAATGATACAAGAAGTAAAAATTACCACATGTATAGACTAAATGAGTGTTTTAAAGAAAGAATTCAACAAAAATAGACCCAAATCACATATGGTAAACATTGTTTGTAGTGATCCTAACACGGGTTAAGAGACTTTGGACAGGCAAACTCAAGGGTTATGAAACAAAAATGCAAACTCCTCAATTAGGGTTTAGAAAGACAAAAATGGTAAGAATAACATCATCTGCATTTACAGTAAACACAAACTTAACTCGAATTTGAAATGGTTAATTTGAACATAGAACCCTTAACAAGGGAAGAAAAACACCCATATGAAAGACAGAAGAAAAGAAATCATTGCTTCATCAAAGAAATACAACCCTAACTAGGGTTTAGAACAAAGAATCTAAGCTCTGATTTAGGATAACTTAAACATTTAATAACTCAAATACAAAAATCTAACTAGAGTTTAAAAAAATGCTTAACCAAGACAATTACATAATAGAAATAAACAAACTATGCACACAAATATGATAATGAAAGTGATTTAAAAAGACCAAGAAAGAAAACACGTCTAGAATATCTTCTTCCTCAAAAATCCTATGATCTCTACAATGAAAACCTTCCAAACTGCTTTCAAACCAACTTCACAATCTTTCAATAATATTTTATATTTTTTTGGCCAACAACCAAGATTGAAATAGATTCACACTGTTGTGCCCTAGCTCCTTCAAGCTAGGATTTAAAATGAAACCAAAATGCTTCCAAAATGAACATTATACATTATGTAAAAAAATGCCTATTTTTTTCTTTACATGCCAATGTTAATGGCATGTCGCATCATGTTATTAATTTATTAAATCTCCAATTTAATTCTTACTTTACGTGTTCAACACAATCTTAGCACTGTGTGCTAAGTGTTGTGTTGTTTGCAACACTTAACCCCAAAGCAAGACCGACCAAAAGGCTTGTTGTTTATAAAATTATTTTAAGTGCCAAAAATTTGATGATGCCTTAGTCACTTTAGTGACTTAATACAATTTGAATTCAATACAAACTAATATGTAACCTCTGACAATGATGTCATTATTGATATATAAACAATGATACAAAATTAATGGTGCATTTATGAATGCTCAAAGATATGACTCTGAACTGACTATCTTAGTGATGGTTTTGAAAACTAATTTGGTGCCAAATTGAAGCAACCAATAATCCAAATCCCTATTAGAGATACATTCTACAAAAAATGATTGTCAATCCAAATTTCAAACTGAATCATGTCAAAATGATGTATTTGAAAAACCAAGTATAATCATGCCAAGTGACTACTAGTATCATATATATAATGATCAAGGATTCCAATGCAATGAATATTTTAATCAACTAAATGTGAAGTGTATGTACCAAAGACCTTATCATCAAGGTTTATGTCACCTTAACCATGAAAATCAAGTATGATCTAAATGGTAATCAATACAACTATAACTGATGCATAGGATCAACTATGATCAATGTACTAATACAACTAAGTAATGAATAATGTAAATTGTAAGAGTCATAGAAATATGAATTCATTGACCATTATAACTTGCTTACCATGTTAATGCATTTGGCATTAATTACAACATGGAGAGGAGCAACAAAATCCCCCTTTGTCCTTGGTGTCAAAACACTAACCTCTCCCCCTATTTGTATCAAGGACAAAGGAGAGGGGGGAAAATAAAAATAGGCATTGTGAATAAAACAAAATGGACCAGTATAGCTATAGCATCATAAGGTTAATAAATCTGTGACACCATGGATTCAAGACACCTAAAGAATTAATGACCAAATATGTAGTTGTAACTAAAATAGTAAACTTCCATATACCACAATATGGAGAAATTTAATATGCTTGAAAGGTAGCCTTGTGAAATGTGTACAAAAATTTAAAGTGATCAACATATGAAAGTAACCTTCACATCTGTTACACAATTTTGAAACTAAGAAATACACTCAGGATCAAAGGAATCCATAAATCTATGACTTATTCTAACCAGGATATTATAGGTAGGACTAGATGTAGTAAAGCTCATACACTAATGAAATGTAAATGAACTAAATTAAGAAAATGTAAATGCAAGAACATAAAAGAAGGCTAATCTAATATGCATGCAAGATCTAACATGAAATGTAAATCTAACACCAAAAATAAAGAGTTTTCGATCGCAGGTGCACCAAAATGTAATAGAAGAAATATGTAAATTGTGGAAATGGGTGTTGATGTGTTTAAAAGTTTTGGGGGAAGATAAGATTCTCTTCCCAACCCCAAATTTCACAAAGGAAAGATCCACTTTGATCAACCATAAGAAAATGATTAATGCACAAATGCATCAATTTATCGAAAATAAGAAGAAAGAAGAAATCCTTACATTCCTAAATAATGGATGAAGAGTATAGAATATATTTGAATTGATTAAAACCTTAATTGAAATTAAATGAATACAAGTACTAACCTCAAAATATAGCAGATCTGGAAAAGCCTATTTTCTGATGTCTATGTTGAGTTTTGGGAAATTTTGCAATTGGAGCTAGAACAGAAACACAGGGATAGACAAAACCCAAAAATATTTTCCTTTTCTGAGATAGGTCAACCTTGACCCAAATGCGAGGGTGCAATTGTACCCCAAAATGTTGACCTTGACCTGCACTACTCTGATGGAAATTCTGTTTGCGGATCCTGAAAGTTGGCCGAAAGGGTATCCAAATCTGATTTGAAATTCACTATCCTGTACATGCACCTGCAAGAAAAATGGTTTTTTTAGTTGGGGGAGAGGGATTTTCCTTGTTCAAACCCCATTTTTGGAGTTAACCTTAAAATATAATCAAAATTGCATAAATAAACAAAGTAAATAAGCGAATTCACCTTGCTTGCATAGAAACCCTTGTGGAGGATTCGAATCCTTGGATCCAAAAGTATGTATGCACCAAATAAATGTAGAATGTAGGTTGTAGGATGTCTCAAATCAATTCCCTTTAGATCTTCAATGCCAATCTTGAATAGATCATGGAATAGGAAGAGGCTTGCATGAATGTGGATGGAGAAATATTCAAAAAGAGGGCTCCATAGAGCTTGAATCCTTCAAAGGCTACCAATGGATCTCCTTGATGAATTGAATACTTGAAGGTGCTTTATTTCTTGAGTCCTTGAGAGTAGATGATTTCTTCAATAGAGTATTAGCTTGCTTCAAGTCTTACTTCTTAGCTTATCTTTCACACTTAGAGAAAATAAGAGGAGAAGGCTTCCTTATATACAAATCTAGGGCACAATCTTCTAGAGAGGCCTACATAGGAGAATTAAATTCCAATTAGACCTATACCCTTATAAGTGGACCTATATTAAATATAATTTCAGTATTCATTGCCTTGAAGACCAAAATAGCCGACCCAGAAGTGGGAATTAAATCTTTCTGAAGCCCAACATTTGGAAACCCTGGAAAATTGAAATATGGACCCCAGGTCAGGTTCGAGGTTGACTTTGACATAGGTCAAGGTTGAGGTTGACCTTGACCTAGAAGGTCAACCTGGACCCTAAGGTCAAGAACTTCAAATCTACAGATCAGGATGCCTGAAACAGGCCAGAGAGAAGTGGAAAATATGGTAGAACATGGGGAAAAGACAAATCCAAGTCAAAGACCCATTCAAGGCATTTGAAATGATCCTAAAACACTTACTCAGAGGGATAAACAAGTCCAAAATGGAAGTGCTTCCATTTTCCAACGATACAAACCCAAAATATTCACTCTTCTTAAGTGAGCTCGATGAAGAGCCAACCCTGTTAACGGTTACAAACACATTGCTAAGTGTGACCTTGTTAGAGGATTTATCACTAATAGTTTATCACTTGACCTAGCATTCACTATGTTTTCACACATGAAATCCTTTTGATACTCCTTGGGATGAATCTCAATATATAAAGGATGGTTAGAGCCTACTCTGTTAAGAGATTTTCTGAATCAATAGTTACACTAAATTAGTATATGATCTGTTCATAAATACAACTTAATCTTGCAGATGTTCAAATCTATTATAAGCTCATAATACCTTTCTGATCAATGTTTCTCTTCTATTCCTTTTCTCCACTTCTTTCTATTCGGTGAATGTTGTGCTTCTCTATTGCTTGGTGTCTCCAGAAATCTTTAGTTCTGTTCCTCAGCTTGTACAATCAGGTCTGTATGAAGACTTCTATCTTTACCAAAATTCTCTTAAGCATTCCTCTATTTCTTCCCCCATTTCTTATGAATTACTTGTCTATCTTTATAGACATTATTTCATCGTTTCTTGTCCTTCTTGTTTTCTTCGTTGATCACTTCTTGATCTGTAAGGTTCGTCATTCTTTCTTTAGTTTTAATCCAAAAATCTCTCCTTATTTTCTAGAATAAACCATGATTTAAATGTCCTTCTTATCTTTATTTCTTAACTGATTGATGAAAACAAAGTAAATAATCAGTTAACTCTATCTTTAGCTCCTACCAGCTAAGTTGTTTTGTCATTTCCTAACATAATTTCTCATCATTCAACACTTCAGTTGTACTTGGTGACTAGTGCAGATAGCTCAGGCATCGACTTCAGTTCTCATTGGTGACAACCGTAGTTAGCTCGATAATTATTTCTCGGGTAACACTATCTATCGGTTTACACTGTGAACTTTTGTTCTCAAGATTCACTCTCCCTTGGGGTTTAGTGTCACTCGGTGTATGATTACCAAAAACAAAAAAATTATCTCTTTGGATCTTTAAGTGTTGTGACAATATAAGTATGAGTAATCATATCATATTAAGTTGACATCAATGACAATACAACACTAACTAATTTAATGTCTTGCATTAACTTCCTGCATCTTGGTGATCGTCAAATTTGTCTTTTTCAAACATTCAATCAATTATAGTTCATCAATCTCTCCCTTTGGCATTGATGGAAACACACTACATACTACTAATACAATATGAAATATATCAGTTGTAGTTCATCAAACTTTACCAAACTTATTTTTCTATAACCAATAAAAATGTCTGACTCTTGGTAAGCTCTTCTAGCTTGGATTTGATTCTTGCTGAGTACTTTCTTCATTCTTCATTCCCTTCACTATATAGATGTAGCAACTTGTGATTCTATCTCTCCCTTTGTTGTAGAGTCTCTTCTCCCTTTTCTGGATAGATATGCAATGTTTAACTTTTCCAATTCTCTCCCTTAGATGGATGTTTCTTTGAATCTTTCTCTGATGTTTTCTCTCCCTTTGACTATTCCTCTCCTTGATGGATATGTCATTTTATATCTCCTTAGTTTGACAGAAATATGTTTCATTGAATACTTATCTCCCTTTGGATGTATTCTCTCCCTCATGATGTTCCTTACTTTGATGGATATTTCATATGGATATATTTTCTCCCTAAGTACATCTTTCCCTTTGACAACAATACCAAAGTCAATCTTTTTTTTAATATATTCCTTGAATTTTCTCTCCATCAGCAATGTAGCTCTTTGTTAGCCAGCAATCTCTCTGGTGTTTGGTGTAGATAAGTACCTTTTTGTGTACTGATATATCTTTGCAGTCCATCTCTTTGCTTGCATCAACATGAATGATCTTCTAATTATGTGTAGGCTGATGTAGCCCCCTAGTCATCTGTCATGCCCAAAAAGTTGGGCAAAAACACACGAACAAAAATTTTAATTAACGCAAGATACGGGATACAAGACAACGACAAGGGTAACAAGAGCACGCAAAACAAGGTAGTTGACAGAAAGTCAACTAGAGTCGATCAAGGTCAACTATACGCTAAAAAGGTGAAAGATGCAATTTGGGTTCGCTCAGACCCAAAGGAAGAGTCGTGCATGCAAATCGAGACGATTTGACTAAAAGTCAACTAGGGTTGACCAAAAGTCAAACATCCCTTGAAATACATGAGGAAGGGACTCAAGGGTCTGCTAAGCACCAAGGAAGTCAAGGGAGCGCAAAATGAGATAGTTGACCAAAAAGTCAACCCATGTTGACCAAAAAGTCAACTGTCTCCAAAAGGCTCGAAACTGAAACCCTAAGGTCTAGAGGCCGCAAGGAGCAAGGGGTTCAAATAACGAGACCAACGAATGAAGTTTGACTATGGTTGACCAAAAGTCAACCATGCACGAAGGCAGTCAAAGGTAGCGATAACGCCTTTGAAGGACGTATACCGCGAAGTTGAAGGGGATTGAAAAGACCTTTAAATCTAAAGAACATTAACTAGATAAAAAATTTAACTGATTAATTTA